>PVHP010015167.1:0-37898 GCA_004024765.1 Zapus hudsonius
CTCTCTCTCTCTCTCTCTCTCTCTCTCTCTCTCTCTCTCTCTCTCTCTCTCTCTCTCTCTCTCCCCCAGCACTTGTTAATGCTTATGTAACCTCAGGGAGGGGTTTGTGACTCTTATGAATTTCAGGAACTTCCTGAGGTTTGTCAGTGTTATGCCCCAAACCTTGTTAAGTTTTGTTTATATTGCGAGTCTTAGCAAGCCTCCCTCCAAGAGAAAGGAAAAGCTACATTAATAGCAGGTCACATTAATTGCCACCGGTCTTCCCCACACTACTCCAGTGCTCCCTGCAGCTGGAGCTTGGTGGCTATTGCTGGATCCTGGGGCTGTTTGTTTGGTTTAATCCTTTGGTGCTCCTGGAGTTCAGCCCTGTATCTGAGAGCAATGGCGGTGGCCCTGTGAATGATGGTCAGTTGGACTCCATCAGCTTCACACGCGAAAGTAAGAGCCATCTTCTGTGTGTGTGCAAAGATCACATCCAGTCTTGTTTTCTCTGTCAGTGTGCTAGAGATTGACCTGGTAGTGTGAGCACAGCACACCAGGCTCTTCAATTATAGAGTAGGCCTATAAAGAATTCTTGAAATGAGGGCTGGAGAGATGGCTCAGCGGTTAAGGCACTTGCCTCCAGTGCCTGAGGCCCCAGGTTCACTTCCCCAGGTCCCACAAAAGCCAGACCCACAAGGTGGTGGCCCTGGTGCTCTCTCTCTCTCTCTCTCTGCTTGAAAATGAATAAATAAAATATTAAAAAATAATTCTTGGGATGGAGAGACGGCTCAGCAGTTAAGGCACTTGCCTGCAAAGCCTGCCGACCCTGGTTCAATTCCCCACTACCCACATAAAGCCAGATGCACAAAGTGGCACATGTACCTAGAGTTCATTTGTAGTGGCAGGAGGTCCTAGCATGCCCATTCTCTCTCTTTCTGCCTCCCTCTGCTTACAAATAAATAAAGTATTTAAAAAAAACTTCTAAGTGGCCATTGGCTAGTGATATCATGTGACTGAAAATGCTTTAACATTAGCTGTCACTTGATTTTCCTTGATGGCATGAGATAACTGAAGATGGGCAATCTGTGGCTCAGATCCGCCAGGGAGTGGAGCCCTGCAGGACAGGACAGTCACTGCTGGAGAAGAGTGACCTCAGGCCTGAGCTGAGCATTCTGGGTCTCCAAGTCAGCTCAGAGATTCTGTGCTATCATTGACCAGACACACCTCTGCTTACCTGTCAAGCTGTCTCTTGTGTTGGTCTGAAACTGTGTAAAAATAATAAAAGGGACTGAGGAGACAGCTCAGTTGGTAAAGCACTTTCCTCACAAGCATGAGACCTGAGTTCAATCCCCAGAGCCCACATAAATGCCAGGGTGGAGTACACTTATAATCCCAGCCCTGGGGGCTCACTGGCCAGTCAATCTAGCCTAATGAGTGAGCTCCATCCAGGCCTATGTGAGACTGTCTCAAAAGAGAGCAGAAGGGCTGAAGAGATGGCTTAGCGGTTAAGGCGTTTGCCTGCAATGCAGAAGGACACAAGCTTGATTCCCCAGTGCCCATATAAAGCCAGATGCACAAGAGGGCGCATGCATCTGGAATTCATTTGCAGTGGCTGGAAGCCCTGGCGCTCCTATTCTCTCTGTTTCTCTGCTTCTCTCTCTCTTTCTCTCTCTCTCACACACATAAATAAATAAAATGTTAAAAAAAAGAGAGCAGAAGACTCAGCAGAATTAGGGTGGGAGGGTCTAAGTACAACCTTTTAATAAATTAATAAATAATAAAAAATAATAATAGCAGGCAAAAACTTCTCAGAGGAAAAGCTGTATGCAAGTTGTAGAAATAAAAATCTCACTTTCATAATAGTAAGCTGTGTTTAACAAGGTGGTTATATCCACTTCATTTTCATATATAAAACATGGTTTGTTTGAGAAAAAAAAAAAGGAGGTAGATGGTGTTTCGGAGGATGAGATCTGAGGCTGTTTTTGGCCTCCACACATGTGAACACCCCTCAAGAACCCCTCCCCAATACACACATACACACCACACACATACATACAAATGCAAACAGTAATAAAAATAAAAGGTGTTCTTTTTTCTTGGATGGAGAATCAGTCCAGAGTCCTCAGATTTTGGGACCGAGTGGAAAATCCAGGGTGAATATCTCCCGACTTCTGCAGCTCAGGAAGGAGGGAGGGAAAGTTTTTGATTTTAAGAAGAGGGAAGCAACCAAGATTTGCTTAACTCAAGGATATAATTAGCCGACAAGCTTAAAATTTTGTTGTTGTTTTGAGCACGAGAGAGGCAAGTTCCCTTCAACAGACTTCGTTCGTATCTCTGCATTTGGAAGACGACAGAAGAAAATCAAGATCATTTGAAAAGGACTAATTATAACCACTTCACCTTTGAGTTGACACGTGAGTGGGTGGCATAGGTGGAAACAGCCTTCCAGCTTCAATATTCTTCAGGTCTATAAGATGGAGAAGGGGACAGACATATTTTTAGCATGTAGCATGTTGACAGCCAGTAGTTTTAAAATAAATGCCGACTTCAAAGCTTGCTGATCCTTGGATGGCTGAGGCAGAGTGACTTATCTTCAGCCCCTGGCTTTCTCTTGGACTGCCATATGTAAAACTGCCAGGAAATGAAGCTGCAATCAAATCACTGCAATATCCTGTGAATTTCATTTGATCCTAGTCCTGTTTTTTTTTTTCCTGGTAAGATTTTGCTCTAGCCCAGGCTGATCTGGAATTTTCTATGTAGTCTCAGGCTGGCCTCGAACACTCAATGATCATTAGGGTTTATTTATTTTTAGTCTTGCTAAAAAGTTAAAATGTATTGAAAGTGGACTGTTTTAAATGTACATAGTAACTCCAATTAGGTTGACCTAGTTTGCCAAACAGGTGCGTGTGTGTGTGTTTTAAGTGAAAACAGGTAAGAATTGGAATCAACCCAAATGCCCATTGGGTGAATGGATATCAAAGTTGTGGTTCATACACACCATGGAATTCTACTCAGCAATAAGGAAAAATGACATATGGACTTGGAACAGATCATACTCAGTGAATTCATGCAAGAACAGAGGGACAAACACCGCATATTGTCCCTCCTCTTTGGTTCCTAACCTGGTTAAACTTGAATAGTAAGCAAACCTGACAGGTGAATCGAGAGACTGACAATGGGGATGGGAGGGAATAGGAGGGCAGGGTGAGATATACATAAAACTCAATCCATAATGAATGGATACCATAGAATCCTTATTTTGAACTTACTTTTGCTCTAAAGAATATGGTAAGAAGGACCCTGAAGAGGGTGGGGTGAAACTTATCTCTAATACAAGTGGCTCTGGCTATAACTCCCTGTCCCAGAAATCAGTTACTTCTCACATTGAGCTGTTGATCAGAGAGACCCACGAGGTCCCCAAAACGAGACAGGTTTATGTCAAAGCTCTTGAATACCCCCCAGTTCAATTCTCCACTACCCATGTAAAGCCAGATACACTAAGTGGCACCTGCATCTCCTGGTGTGCTCTCCCCGCTTCTTTCTGTTTTCACATCACATGTGTCCTTTTGCCTTCCTGATTCTCACCACCTCTTGTGGTCTCTTGTCTAGTTTCATATCCTTTACCCACTATAGCCCCCCTTATTTGCATCCATACAAATATTACAAGTCAGAACCCACATCTAAGAGAGAACAGGCATATTTTTTGCCTCTCTGTGCATATGTACCCATACATCATTGTATGTATGTTCATTTTCCATTCATCAGTTGATCAACGTCTAGGTTGATTCCATTTCCTAGTTATTGTGATCAGAGCAGCCATGAACATGGATGTGAAGTATTTCTATCATTGGATATACAGTCCTTTGGGTATATACCCAGGAGTGTCATAACTGGTTCATATGGTTCAAATTTTAACTTTTTGAGAAACCTCCACACTGATTTCCACTTACTAGGGCTTATGACAGAGTAAAGTGGAGCACTCTCAAGGGATAAGAGTGGGCAATGGTAAAATAAGATCCTTGTGTCAACCTACAGTTCAGGCAGGGTTTATGCTACTTATAAGGTCTCTAGACCAAGAAAATGCCACTGAAAGACACTATCCTGCCCAGGTGATTGACAGACCCAAGGAAAGCAATGGTATGTCTTTGTTTGAGTAGAAAGCCTTTGGCTAGAGAGTGCTTTTTGGGTTTTATTTTGAGACAAGTTCTAATGGAGCCTAATCTTGTCTTGGACTTCCTATGTAGCCAAGGATGGCCTTGAACTCCTGATCCGCCTGCCTCTATGTCATGACAAGAGAGTGAAAAGCCCTTCTGGGCCACTGGTAATCTGTCTCAGGATGGACCACGTAGCCTCCGTGGGATCTTGAGGGATAGGAGCAGATGCTGGTTTCTGTCTTTTCCACGTGTATCACATCTAGCTTTAGACAGCAATCTCATGATCTGAGCAGTTTACAATGTTGTGTTTCCACGCAGGGTCAGAGATATAGCTCACATCCCATTCTTCTGCAGGGTGTCAGAGTCCTGCACTTTCAGTTCCTGGGTTGCACAACCTTCTGATCACAAGGGAGGAGTCCATTTTTAATGACCATCAAGCCTACAAATGTCTAACTAGTTATCTATCAAGGAGGTATTTGAGAACTTCTCCAAATGTTATTTCTCCCTCATTCTTCACTACTCCTGCTTGGGTTCAGATGACAATTCACACCTCCTGGATCTGTCATAAGCCGTGTCATTGTCTGCTAGTGTAATGCAGGAAGGGGGAGTCATTTTCTGGTTTGTCTGCTCTGTAATTGCACAGGAAATGACTAGCTGTGGTCCTCACTAACCAGGTGCCCAGGCAGCGCTCTTGGCTGTCCTTCTCCAGTGTGACCACTGTTGGCTCTCTCATTGCAGGGGGCTCTTTCCTTCTTTCCCAGATAAGAAATCCTATTCTTCATTGTCTGTCTGTAATGTCTCAAAACACTATGGAAGGAGAAATGGATGAGAGCCCCAATGAATAGAATTCCTTAGAAATTTCTCTTTCCCGTTTTCTTGAGAGCCTTCAGAGGGAGATTTAAAAGAAATATTGCAGAATGCCTGAATAAAACTTGAAAACACCGGGTGTGGTGGTGCACACCTTTAATTCCAGGGAGGCAGAGGTAGGAGGATCACCATGAGTTCATGGCCACCCTGTGAATTCCAGGTCAGCCTGGGCTAGAGTGAGACCCTACCTCGGAAAGCCAAAACAAACAAACAAACAAACAAACAAACAAACAAAAAACTTGAAAACAGTGCTGGAGAGATGGCTCAGCAGTTAAGGCACTTGCCTGCAAAGCCTAATGACCCGAATTCAATTCTTCACTACCCATGTAAATAAAGCCAGATGCACTAAGTGGCACATGCATCTGGAGTTTGTTTGCAGCCAATAGAGGCCCTGGTGTGCCCATTCTCTCTGTCTGTCTCTATCACTGTCTGCTTGTGAATAAAAATAAATAAATAAATACAATTATTCAAAAAACCCTGCTATTATAAAGGATTTCATTGAAATTAACACCATGTGTGGTAGAGGTAGAAAGAAGCTTTTCTACTAAGTCAGGAGGAGTTTTAGCTTCTCTAAGACCTGGCACACTCAGAATGAGGCTGTGTGGCTTTCAGAAAGTCCCTTAACCTCACATGTTATTCATTATGTGTTAGTTTTATGCCTTCACAGTAGACTGAATCACGCCCTCTCCCAAAGACATTCAAATCCCTGCACATTGGGAATATCATGTGGCAAAAGACTAAACATTAAATGTTTTGGCAAAATATGCTATTAAATCAAGGACTTTGAAATGAGATTATTGGCTCAGGGTAGACCCTAAACACAATTATGTATTTTTTTTTCCATTTTAAACGAGGAGTATATTTAAACAATAAGATGGTTGACTTGAAGGGAAAACTATTTAGGATTAATATCTTTATTTATTCATTTGCAAGCAGAGAAATATAGAGAGGAAGAGAGAGAGAGAGAGAGAGAGAGAGAGAGAGAGAGAGAGAGAGAGAGAGAGAGAGAGAGAGAGAGAGAGAGAGAATGGGCATGCTACTGCCTCTAGCCTCTGTAAATGAACTCCAGATTCATGTACCACTTTGTGCATCTGGCTTTAGGTGGGTGCTGGGGAATTGAACCACGCCACTAGGCTTTGCAGGGAGTGCCCTAACTACTAAGCCATCTCTCCAGCCCCTAGAATTAATATTTTAAGAGTAATTTATGCCTATGAAGAGAGATTGTCCTACATGTAACAGCTATGTACAATAATGTTGTCTTGGACATATAATGATAAATGAAAAACATTTAAATTCTTCAACAAGTTAGTAAGGATTTTTTTGTCATTGGATTTTTGTTAAAGCAATGAGAACAAAATGATTTACTGGAATATAGAGGTAAGAGCTGAACCTTAGAGCATACCTCTAATGGAGGAAGGGGACATTTTCACAAAACCAGTACTTTTCCCCATACCACCCCCATAGCCTCATGACGTTGTGATTAAGTGTCATACTCAATCCCCAGCTGTTGGAGCCTCGCTGGAGGCGGTGTGTCATGGGAGAGGGGTGACCTTGAAGATTATTAGCCCAGCTCCATGGCCAGCGCTTAGACTGTTTCCTTCCCCTGCTGTCTTCCTTGTGTTATGCTTTACCAGCCTTGATGGAGTTTCCCTTCCAAACTGCAAGCCGAGTCAACCCTTTCCTCCCATGGTGCTTCTGGTTGGTGTTTTGTCCCAGCAATGAGAAGGTGGCTGCAATACCATCTCTACTTGAGTCAACCAAAAACATAACATTGTCCATTTAGTTTAAAAAAGGGGGGGAAGGTACACTGGAGAGATGGCTCAATGGTTAAAGTACTTCCCTCCAGTGCCTAAGGACCCAGGTTCAATTCCCCAGTACTCATGTAAGCCAGATGTACCAAGTAGTGCATGCATCTGGAGTTCATTTGCAATGGCTAGAGGCTCTGTCTGTCTCTCTGTCTCTCTGTATCTCTGTGCTTGCAAATAAATAAATATTTTAAAAAAGCAAAAAACTCAACAGAAGACACACACCAGTTTCTTTCCATAAAATAAAGAAATGGGGAAGGAAGGAGGAGAATGAAAGATAAACTGCGGTAGTTAGGATGGGGTGCGATCACATCATGGCTTTCTAATTGAGAATGTACTACTGGAGAAAAGAAGCAGGTTCCCTTCCAAGCAGACACCTGCTGTCTACAGCTGGAACACAAATTGTATCTTCAGCCTTCAAGCATAGTTGTGCAGGTGTGCCTGCTTCATTGACTGGCTGCCCCTGAAACCTGATCTGCTTCATTGACAAACCCTGTCGGTCACCACAGGCTTTCGTTAGTTGATTCAGTGATGTGTGTCCAGCTGACTTTCTCCCTGTGTTTTATTTTAATTTCCATGTATTTACTTATTTGCAAGCAGATTTATTTGGAGAGAGGAGAGAGAGAGAGAGAGAGAGAGAGAGAGAGAGAGAGAGAGAGAGAGAGAGAGAGAGAGAGAGAGAGAGAGAACATTTCAGGGCCTCCAGCCACTGTAAACAAACTCCAGATGCATGCACCACTTTGTGCATCTGGCTTTACATGGATATTGGTGAATTGAATCTGGGTTGTTAAGCTTTGCAGGCAAGTGCCTTAACTGCTGAACTGCTGATCCAGCCCCCTATTTTTAATTTTAATTTTTGACCTGGAATTCACTATGTAGTCTCAAGCTGGCCTCAAACTCACTGCGATCCTCCTACCTCTGCATCCAGAGTGCTGGGATTAAAGGTGTGCACCACCACGCTCAGCTCTACCTTTTATTTTTATTCAGTATAGGATACCAGCGCATGGCATTTTGCTTCCCACATTCAGGTGAGTTCCATCATCAGTTAAACTTCTCTGGAAATGCCCTCCACACACACAGAGGTTTGTCTCTTTGGTGATTTTTCAATTCAACCAAGTTGACAACGAAAGCAATCATCATGATCATTCTTGAAGGAAGGAAGGAAGGGAAGAAGGAAAATAACATAGTTTCCTAGCTCCAGAAGGGGATGGGGGCAGAGTTCTAGAGCTTCTGGAATTTATTTCAAGGGAAATAGTTCTGACCACTGTTCACTTTAGGCTCCAATGTGGACTTGGTACCCAGAGTTCCAAAAATCCAACCCTGACACATGGTTTTATCTTCAGAGACAAATGCCTTTAGCTATCGTTGCTACCACCAGGAGTTAACAAATCCACACCTTGTCAGACAGTATAAGAATAGCTGCTACAGAAATTGTCATTTTAAAACCATCAAGTGTGATGTTAGGAACGTCAGCATATTTAGAAACTGGAGACTTCAATATGGAAGATTTGCCACCAGAGGCATCACATCTGATTTGAATGTTTAATGCACATGTAACGAATGTGATTGGGGTATCAGTCATCCTCCATGAAGTTCCATATGGTGGGTGCCAAAATGTGCTTTATAGGTATGGTCTGATCTTCTCAGAATGTGGTCCCGAACTGAACACAGATGTTAGTTACCTCTGCCAGAGAGCCTGCCTTAGCCATTTCCAGGCCCACGAGTCTCTTTTCTACTCATTGGTCTTTCATAGCCCTTCGAGCACTTTCAATATGAGTTTTAAAGGAAATTTTTTTTATGCCTCTCACTCCAGACCTGGAGCTATCTATACACCTGCCACACAGTTGTTCTCTCAGGATCTGATTATTGATCTGGAACACTGTTGTGTGATGTGGTCCTCCGAGGAAAACAACTATTGCCATTTATTTATTGTATTTTTGAGGTAGGTCTCACTCTAGCCCAGGTTAACCTGGAATTCACTATGTAGTCTCAGGATGGCCTCCAACTCACGGTGATCCTCCCACCTCTGTGTCCCGAGTGCTTGGACTAAAGGCATGAGCCACCACACCTGGCTCTAACTAGTGTTTATCAGAAACAGCTGTGACTTCATAAGAGACTCTCTGGATTGGGCCTGTTGACATTCCGCCATAGCAGAAGGGGTGGGAGTGTCATGAGACCCTCATCTGAGATCTCAGCCACCTGTGCTATCTCTAAGCAGCCAGGGTAGACAATCAAGGAATGGAGAACTCCATCAACGCAGCTATGAGGAGGTTGTCATCCACGTTGCGTTGGGAGCTTTTGCTGCTATTGCTGTTCCTCGCCTGTGCTCTGTAAGGTCGCCCAGTAAACTCACTGGGCCACCAGGGTGAACTTCGTTCATCAGCCCTGCCTGGGAGCAAGCGCTTGTCAGCCTCTCTGGGGAAGAGGATTCAGACAACAAGCAGCACTAATAGGAATTTCCATCAATCTATGTTTCCTGAGCTATTTTATTTTATTTTCCGAGTTATTTGATCAAGGTTGTATCATTTGCCTGGCCTTAGAACACAAACAAGTATAAATGGTGAGCTAGTGATTAATATCCTCTGATTCTACTCTTTTGTGGATAAATTAACTCTCAGGAAATTGGTGTTTTTTTTTAAAGCCTTGGGAGGATTCAGAGAATTCATCAAAACATTAATTTGGGGCTTTAGAGATAGCTTTATACTTTTTAAAAAGTTTATTGGGGTTATCATGTGTCACTGGGGTAAAGTACCTGACCTACCACAGTTGTTGGGAGGAAAGCTGTTTAGTGTGGTTTACAGTCTCCAGGGGAAGGTTCATGATGGGGGGGGGGGAGATGTAGAGCAGAGGCTGGACATCACCTCTCCCACAGCTGTTGGCCAGCAGCAGCAGGAGAGTGAGCTGAGCTCTGGCAAGGGGAGCTGCCTCTGACATTCTAAATCCCACCCCTGACAACACACCTCTCCCAGCAAGTCCCCACCTCCCAGATTGCCACCAGCTGGAGACCAAGTATTCCAAAGATAAGTTGATGGGGAACAGCTCATTCAAACCACCACATCACATCTTTATTGGGGGAGGGGGGAACAAGGTCTTGCTATGTAGCTCAGGAGGGCTTGAACTCATGATTCCCCAGCCCCAGCCTCCTGAGTGCTGGGATTACAGGCCATGACATTCACTTAGCCTAACACTTTGGGAAGTCAAAAAGAACTTAGAGAAAACTCAGGTTAATTGTATCTGGAGACAATTAGAGCTATGTGTTGAGTTGTGGGTGATGTTTTCCAAAGCACACTTTTACAAAATAGACCATTTTGGCTTATTGAATATTTCAAGCTGAGAAGGAGTTTAGAAAAAGTAGTTGGTGTTGAAGGACTCCCTGATCTTCCGGGAGGGCTCGGAAGTCCCTCCTGTGAGAGGTGCTTCCCTTTTCTTGGAGGACTGGGGTATCCTTATCTGCAAAGCTGGGCAGATGCTGAGAGGAATCTGAGTGCACACGTCTTGTGCAGTTTTCCTCAGCTCATACCAGTTTTGTCCTGACATTTTCCACTCTGCACCGAGCCTAGTATAGAAGTACTCAGATTTACCTGATCGTTCAGATCTTTATTTTCTTAGAAAAGCTCTCATTTCATGTAAAACTCACATGCATGCTTTCCTTTTGTTCATCTGTCTTTTGTGACAGGGGCAGGGACATGACTGAGGCAGGTAACGATTTTCCCTTTCTGCAAGAGAGAAGAGACATGCCCTGGTAGGCATTCAATGAAGGCTGCTCAGCCACATCTTGTGACGTCAATAATGGAGAGTCTAGAAACTCTCAGTGGGTTTGATGCCGATGACTGAGGTCCAGAAAAATCAATGGCCACCAAAGCATGCCCAGAGTCAGTGACCCTTGAGTTCATGCAGGCAAGAGGTAAGCAAGCAATGAGATTTATTAGGAGGATAGCAGAAGGAGTTCCAAGCTGGAGAGGCAACCTGAGAAACAGATATAGGGATAGATAGATAGATAGATGATGATACATAGATTAGATAGATAGATAGATGATAGATAGATATAGAGATTGCCAATGAATTGCCTAGTTTACTGGCCTTTTCTGGGACTCACGGCAGGAACTGAATGAGACTATGGTACTTTTTACTGAGATTGATTCTTCTTATGTTTTGGGAACCAATGAGGAATGTTTCCTTGAGTTTATCAACAGAACAAGGCAATCTAGAAGGATGAAACAGGGAAAGGGCTGGAGGCCTGCTCTCATCCCAGGCCATAAGTGGGTTTGTACCCTTGGCCGTGATGCACCCACCCCGTGTGGTTTGGTCTCCCTCCCCAGGAGGATCTGCTGAGCTGCTGGGCAAATGCTCAATCACAGGAGGAATCAAGGATCCCGAATTCTAGCCTTAAACTGAGCTAATAGGCTTAACTTTGAATAAAAATGTGAGGAATGGGGGAGGGGGACCTGATGCCCTCAGCTCATTGTCATTGAACAATGCAGAGACAGTTGCCATAGCTACTATTCTAGAAAAATAACAACAAAATGATCCAAAAGACTCCTTTGAGGATGCAGAGCTCACAGTCATCTCTTGATTCAGTTTTTAGCGATCTAAACCTGAGGTTTCAGCGCCGCCAAAATCCGGACCTCCAGACCCAGGTGTGTATCTCTCTTTGCCAAGAATGCCTTGAGCACTGAGCCAGCTCACTACAGCCACGAAAGAGAAAGACACTCGCGGGCTCGCGGAAACCCAGGGATGACCCACAGGCTTCTTCCTTCTTTTGTAGATTCTCAGATCTTCTCTCCCCAAGGGGTGTTCACTTTCTTAATAGTAACTCCAGGTCATTTAAATTCCATCTTTCTCCAGCTCCCTGACCCAGGTAGTGTCCTTAGATGCAGCAGCAGGAGCTTTTAAGTGGCTTGGTTCACGTTAGTAATATCTGTATGCATATGTATGTGTATATGTGTATGTGTGTGTATGTGTGTATGTATATATTTATTTTGTTTTGTTTTGAGGTAGGTTATTTTTATAAAAATAATTTTATTTGCAAGCAGAGAGAGAGAGAGAGAGAGAGAGAGAGAGAGAGAGAGAGAGAGAGAGAGAGAGAGAGAGAGAGAGAGGGCATACCAGGGTCTCCAGCTGATGCAAACAGACTCCAGATGCATACACCACTTTGTGCATCTGGGGAATCGAACTTGGGTCATTAGGCTTTGCAGGCAAGCACCTTAACTGTTGAGCCATCTCTGCAGCCCCATTTGGTATATTTTAAAAAGTCCTGATGACCAAGTCGCTTCCCAGACAGGTTGCATCAGCTGCTCTGGGGTGAGGTGATGTCTCGACCCTACCTCCTGTTCTCTTTGATTATAAGCTCCTGGAGGCCATGGTGGTGGTGTGATGATGTCTTCTACCCTGGACTCTCATCAAAAATTTCATTCTATGCTGGTGCATTGTTGAGTAAAGAGAGTCATGGACACCTGGCCCCCTGTGGGCGAGCCTGTCTCTCTGGTGAGCCTGTCTCTCTGGCCAGCATGAGACGGGCTTCATCGGGGAAAGGTGAACACACGCGGCTGGGAGAAGTGTCCAGGCAGATCTCAACTTTATTCCAACATCCATCATATATATAACCCAAGGATGCATTGTATGGTCTTTATCTCTTTCACAAGGGAGCTCAGGAAGCAGGAACAAAGCTATTAGCATTACTTCTATCACCTCTGCCTCTGGGGGACACAGGTGTGCTAGGATCAAAAGCATGAGTTACCATGCTCTGGCTCAGACCTAGAGGTGTAAGTCACCTCATCTGGCTGCATATTATATTCTAAAACTTAGCTCTCAGATATTCAGCCAGGCTGGGTCCCAACAGTGCATGCTTGGCCCTTGTGACTGATGCTGACTTCTGAGAAGGTGCATTGAGCCTGGGTGGTCCCAAGAGCGTCCTCTCATCTCAGTCCAACATCTGGGAATGACCTATAAGAGAGGTGAGGGCACTTTTCATTCCCTCCAGGACTAGTAGGTACCAACCGGAGCTGGCCTGATTGCTTCAGAATTGGGCAGGGGGTGCTGCAGGTCAGTAGAAGGGGGGATTCATAAGGAGCTGTGTACAAAGAAGAGACCCCCAAGGCTGCCCAAGTGAGCTGGCAAGAGGTCCCAGTGTGGGTAAAAGACTTGAGCTGGGCCCCAAAGAGGGAATCTCTCCTGACGTGTCTGAGAACAAACCTTGCAAAGCTTCCACTTGGCAGAACGCACATCCATCACAGTTCATTTCGATGAGCCAGGCTGTCAGCTGCTCAGAGAACTTGCCAGACCCTGAAAAGCCAGGCGAGGACGTGTGCCAGCCTTCTGCTGCAATCTCAGAGTAGCCACTTAAATTCACTTTGATTTAGAATGAGGTTTATGATTTCAAGAAAAAATAAAATGAAAGTTGGGCACGGTGGCTCATGCCTGTAGTACTAACCTTTAGGAGTTGGAAATAAAATGATCAGGAGTTCAAAGCCAGCCTTTGATGAGACCCTGTCTCAAAACAAAACAGTAACAATAACAATAATCAATCAAAAAGCAAAGCAAAGGGAAAACCCTTTCATTTTAATCATGTATATGTATGGAAAAGGGAGTAAACTTGGAAGACATGATTCTGAGTTTGTCCTCAGTGGAGGTTGAGAGACATCTCTGGGGCTTGTTTTATTAACTGTAAAATGGGTTGATAGATGCTCTAGAGAATGATGTGGAATTCAGTACCCGCTTTCCCCAGAAGGTGGCAGCACTCACAAGGGTCAGAGCCAAAGCCTGCAAGATACCTGGACATTGTCCCCAGCTGGAATGTCTTTATTCTGAAACATTTCGTGTTTTTTTTTAAATACTTTATTTGTTTTCAATGAGAGAGAGAGAGAGAGAGAGAGAGAGAGAGAGAGAGAGAGAGAGAGAGAGAGAGAGAGAGAGAAGAGAGAGAGAGAATAGGAGGTATTCCAGGGTGGCATGTGCCACTTTGTGCAGCTGGCTTTACCTGGGTACTGGGGAATTGAACCTGAGTCGTTAGGCTTTACAGGCAGGTGCCTTAACCACTGAGCCATCTCACCAGCCCCTCTGTGCCATTTCTTGTGTGCATGTGTATGGGAGCATGTGTGCCGCCACAGTGCATGTGTGGAGACCAGAGGACCACCCAGGGGTGTTAGTCCTCTCCTGCCTCCCTGTTGGAAACAGCTCCTTTCTTTGATGCTCACTGCTCCGAAGGCCAGACTAGCTGACCCTGAGCTTAGAGATTCTCCTGACTCCACCTTCCCATTGCCATCACAGACGCGTGCGCCACTTTTGTGCTCAGCTTCATGAGGGTGCTGGGTGTGCTAGTGTAAATGCATGACCCCATAGACTCAGGTGGTTTATTAAAATTGAATTTACGACTTCGGCCCCTGGCAGGCAGATTCCTGCTATAGGAGGGTGCACGACTGAGGGCTGATCTTGGAATCCAATTGTGAGGGTGGATCTGAGTCCAGCCCAGTAGGTGTGTTCAGAGCAGTTGGAGCTCTTGAAGTCCTTGCTGGTGTTGGTGCTTTCTTGCTGCAGTTGATTCTCTCTGCTTGGGTGTATGGAAGTAAGCAGCTTCTCCCACCATTGATGGAACTTCCCTGGATCTGTAAACTTGAAATAACCCTTTTCCTCCTATCAGCTGTGCCTGGTTGGATGTTCATCCCAGTGAGAAGCAACTGACTGCAACACTGGGGCTTTGAACTTTGCTCAGCAGGCTTCTGGAGCAAGCGCCTTTAACCACTGAGCCCTGCCCCTTCTTCACGATTGTAATGCAATTTTATTTTCCCTCAAGGAGAGAGGAATATGAAAGATGCTTCTTCCTTTCCTTGAGTGATTTAGAGTTTAACCAATTACTGTTGTTGGACTGTCTGGAATCAGTCATTGATTAAGTACTACTGGAGTAACTTATAGATCAAGGTAGCACCACAAATCAGAAGCACAGAATGTCCCGAGACACGCACAGCAGACAGAGCAAATGCCAGATGCCCAACCTCTGCCCCTCTCAGTAATGTGGAGGCTGCTTTCTTGGCACACGAGTATAGGGTAGTTGAGGCTTTTGAATTCAATTTAAAATTCAAAATGTGAATAAGTGAACAGATAGCTTAGTTTTCTCTAATGATTGCTGATGAGGGTTGATTACCAGACCCAAGGAAACAAACACTCATGTTACAGATCAGCTTCTGGCAGGGGCATCCATGGAGACAAGATGGTGAGTGTCACAGTTTCTCTGGGGTGGCCCACGTGCTTTCCAACCAGAAGACAGAGGTTCTCAGCGCTTTGTGCATTTGACGCATGCGTGAAGTCTTCAAAACTTCACATGCTCGGCATCACCCTGCACCAATTAAACCAGACCAGTACCACTGCAGCGCTTGGCCACAGCCCTGCAGGTGATCCCGAGGGGGAGCCAGGTCAAGGACCATTTCTTTAGCCTGAGGATGGAAGCTCATCTTAAGACTTTTGTCAGAATCCTCCTCCTCACAAGAAAGGGATGCACTGAGGCTGTAAGTGGCCTATAACTTTAATCCCAGCACTCGGGAGGCAGAGGTAGGAGGATTGCCTTGAGTTTGAGGCCAGCCTGCGACTACATGGTGAATTCTAGGTCAGCCTGGGCTAGAGCGAGACCCTACCTCAGAAAAATAAACAAAAAAAATAGATTAAGGGGCCTACTTAGGAAGAGGATGGGAGGGGCAAGAAAGGGTAATATGGAGTGAACATGATCAAACTACATTATATATTATGAGAAAATGTTGTCCTGAAACCCATTATTATGTATAATTAATAAATACTAATAAAAACTGGGTGATGTGGATGACCCCCAGCAATGAGAAGGAGACAAGTTAGGAGGAGCTGTTTGGAAGATGTAAGGAACTGTATATAAAAGAACCCCCAATCTGGACAAATACCTTCTTTTGTCCCTTATTTACAGATGAGAAGAAATGCTTGGAGGAGTTCAGTACGTGCTGAAGGCCCAGCTGTGGGCAGTGGGAGGACTTGAAACCAGCCCAGTGTGGCTCCATAAGCCAAGTCTCTGAACACACAGTCGTGCTTTGGTAAAGCTCAGTGCCAAAAGCATACAGCGCCATTGGGAAACCTGAAGCGTTGACAGGCAGGCAATGGCCCTATGACCCTTCCATCCAGTCAGCCAAGGGCAGCACAGAGGCTTTGGCAAGGTGATTTCATTGAGTTCTCTGTCTGATGGATCTGAGGCACAGGACGAGAGGAAACAGCAGGAGAAAGAAATCGGGATGAACGGTAGAAAGGGTCTGTCTAATGACGCTGTCAATGAATTCCCATCTCCTTGGGATCTAAAGAAGCAGCCGTGTGTCTGGTTCTGCAACTCTGTGCTAGTTACAAACCATCTCATAGCAGACGATCAACCTTTCACTCATCTTAGTCTAATTTGCCGAAGTCCTGCAATGAATGACTGATGAACAGCAGGTGGAGAGAAGAGAGCCAGGTAGGTTTATTCATACGTGCATCACGCATGTGTGCGGGGGCACACAGAGGTGAATGTTGAAAACTTTGGCTTATCTATCATATTCACAAAAAAAAAAAACCTTTCAGAGAAGAGATGATATTAGCCACCAAATGAGACAGGATGTGTCTGGCAGGCCAGAGTTCTGCATGGGAACTTGAGTTCAGGGGAGGGCACCCTACCAGCATTTGTACTTGTAGCTTCAGATGGGTGGAGGTGGGTGGTGGGGGGACCTTGGTGAAACTAGTTCAACCTTGACTATCAGGAGAGTGAGCTGCTAGAGCTTAGTACAAACATGACCCTGCCCGAAATGTGCTGTAAGGTCTTAAAAACATTCGTCTTGAACACTTCCAGTCTTTAAAGAGAGATTTTATGTAGTTAGAGCCTTAGGTAATACCAACCTGTGTCTAAAGTCTACCGTTTTATTCACAGGCCCTTCCATGGCTTTCTGTCCACACACTAAGCTACTAGTGTTTTAGATTTGAAATTATTATTGCACATCCGAAACAATGAGTGATTTGAAGTGGGAGCCCCTGAAATTTTGGGATTTTGTGTTTCTTTTAAAGCTCTTCTCTCTTTTATAACAGTAAAGCATTTTTAGAAAGTGTTTTCCAGATTTGCTCCATCTCTAGCCATCTGGAAAATATGGGAACATGCACTACCAAAATAAACACATCTCTGTCTGTTACAGCTGCAGCCTTTTGCTGCAAGAGGAAAGAGAGAGGCAGGTAATTGCATTGCTATACCACGGAGCAAGACTTGCTTGTTTCTTGAGATCTGACTACAGTGGAACAGTAAGCAAGCCTATAGACATAATTGGCATATTTTTAAGACAAATATTCCAGATGGATATGTACTTTATTTTAAAATGAAGTATTCTCCCTCCTGAATCAAGGACTCAGGGGGCTGGAGCGATGGCTCAGCAGCTAAAGGCACTTACTTGCAAAGCCTGTTAGCCTGGGCTCAATTCCCCAGAACCCAAGTAGAGCCAGATGCACAAAGTGGCGCATGCGTGTGGAGTTCATTTGCAGTGGTAGGAAGCCCTGGCACACCCACCCATTCTCTATGTCTTTCTTTCAGTCAGCTTTCTTGTTGCTGCACAGAAGAGAACCTCACCAAAAGCAGCTGATGGGAGGAATGGGTTTATTTTGGCTTACAGACTCGAGGGGAAGCTCCATGATGGCAGGGAAAATGATGGCATGAGGTGCACGTCACCTTCACCATAGCAGGTGGCAAACAGCAGCAGGAAGGTGTGCCAAACTCTGGCAAAGGGAAGCTGGTTTATAACCCCATAAGCCCGCCCCCAACAACACAGCTCCAACAAGGATCCAATTCCAAAATTGCTATCAGCTGGGGATCAAGCATTCAGAACACATAAGTTTATGGGGGACACCTGAATCAAACCACCACACTCTCCTTCTGTTTCTCTCTGTCTCTTTCAAATAAACAAATATTTAAAAATATTTAGAGCAAAGTCTATTAGAAACCAGAATAAATGAGCAAAAATGGCCACTGGCTCCTTCCACACTCTTTTTAAAACAAAAATGGCAACAGGACCCAGCTCACAGGAGTGAAAAGAGCCCCAGCAGTAAGGTTGTCCCATGTTTTGTGTGGGTGTTGGTGAAAGATTCCATCTCGTTGCTTCAATCTGTTCACCATTTAATAAAAAATAACCATGTTTGCTCTACCTTAAAGTAGTTCAGAGTCCTGAGAATTCTAAAGGATTTACAGAGGATAAAGTGCTATGCAAATGTGAGATTATTTGAAAATTAGTTTATTTGCGAGTAGAGAGATGCAGAGAAAAGAAAGCGAGGGATGCAGGGAAAAGAAAGAGAGAAAGCCAGGGCCTCCAGCTGATGCAAACGAACTCCAGATGCATGTGCCACTTTGTGCATCTGGCTTTACATGGGGAATTGAACCTGGGTCATTAGGCTTTGTAGGCAAGGGCCTTAACCACTGAGCAATCTCTCCAGCCCCCAAATGTAAGATTATTAAACTCAAATGGCCTTGTCCTATGTTATACCTGTATGTTAGTTTATTATGCTTTGGATTAGCATGTTCTTTTGGGTGTGTTGCAGAGGGATCCGTTGCAGTGCTGAGAAGGTCCTGTTGGATTGTCTGACCACAGCAGGAGTCTTCCCTCTTCTTCCTAGCAGCAGATTTGATTGAAGAAAATGACCTTCCAGGCAAACGTGGTGTTTACCCCTTCCCAGGCCACACAAGCGCATTGAATCAATGCCTGTACCAGATGTGAGGTTCTTAGAGGGGAGAGAGCAGAACTTGTGATTCTTATCCACAATCTATACTTTTATATTACTATATAAAGGCACTGTGTTGGGGAATTATTCTTATTCCTGAAGAATAGGACCTAGAGATAGGCAAGTTCCAGGATAAGTCACAGTTTTGCTATCTGCACATATATTTTCTTACAAACTAAGAAAAATCCATTTATTGGTAGGTATTGCAGGCAGCTTTTTAGTTGCTGTGCAGAAAGAACCCAAACCAAAGCGGCTTGTGGAGGAATGGGTTTATTTGGCTTATAGACTCGAGGGGAGACTCCATCCTGGCAGGGAAATGATGGCATGAGCAGAGGGTTGGACATCACTTCTGCCACAGCACTGCAAACAGCGGCAGGAAGGTGTGCCAAACACTGGCAAGAGGAAGCTAGTTTATAACCCCCAAAAGTCTGTACCTGACAACACAGGTCCAACTAAGTTCTAATACCTGAAATGTCATCAGCTGGGGATCGATCATTCAGAATACATTTGTTTGTGGGGGACACCTGGATCAAACCATGACAGTAGGTTAGTTTTCTATCACTATAAGAAAACACCACTGATACCCAATTTATAAAGATAAAATGAGCCGGACACGGTGGTACACACATTTAATCCCTGTGCTTGGGAGGCAGAGATAGGAGGATCACTGTGAGTTTGAGGCCAGCCTGGGACTATAGAGTGAGTTTCAGGTCAGCCTGGGCTAGAGTGAGATTCTCAAAAAAGCAAGAAGAATTTTTTTTACCTGCCAGAAGGCATTGACAATGTTAAGAGCATTTTTTTAATCTTTATTTTTGATTATCATGACTAACTTGGGTGCGGTTGACATCTATTTGGCAGAGGTCAGGAATCCAGGTATGAACACAGGGCAGAACATCTTTCTGTAACACAGAATTACCAAGCCCCAGTTGTTCATGGTGCCATGCATGGGTGACAGTAACATGCTCAAAAACACGGCTATGAGTTCTGTAACAACTCTAAATTTCTTTCAGAAAGACCTGAATAATAAATATTGGCTTTTCATACTATGATTGTTCATTTCTTTGTTTTCTAGGCCTTTTATTTGTTTATTTGAAGAGAAAATAAATGTGTTAAAACCTTAAAAAGAAAAACAAGACAAATGTTATTTTGGCTCATTGTTTTAGAGGGTTGAGTCCATGACTAGTTGGGCCTATGACAAGGCCCTATCTTATGGTAGCAATGTATGACGGATCCATATTGCCTACGTTATGGCTGGAAACAAAACAAATTAACAAAGAAGAATGTAAGATAAGGGCTGGGTGTCCCATGATACCCTTCAGAGGCATGTGCCACTCCCCCCACATGATCTAAGCATTTCCCATGTGACCTTCATGTCTTCATGACCTGCTGATCGCAAGTTCCAAGGACTGAGCCTTTAGCCTTGGAGGGTGGGGGACGTTGAAGAATGAAATTACTCTTTGAGTGCATGGCTCATGCTTCTTAGTCACAAGCCCCTTTATTCTATTAAATGGAGCTCTTAATTTATCAGTTAACATATTAGATATTAAAGTCAACATTAAAAATGTTTAAGAATAACAATAGCCAGGCATGGTTATACATGTCTTTAATCCCAGAACTTGGGAGACTGTGGAGGATATGGTGAGTTCAAGGCCAGCCTGTGTACAGAGTGAGTTTAGGTCAGCCTAGAATAGAGTGAAACCCTGCACCCCAAAAATCCCCAAGATAAAAAATAATGATTATTAATAAGTCTATCACATTTTAACATAAATGACAGATGTTTTATGAAAAGTAATGACATTACCAAAACAGAAGTTCTTACATATCTCCATAATAACTGTCTTAAAGGAAGACTACTGGATTTCAGTATTAGCTTTTCCATTTGGTCTCTTGAGATCTGATGTGCTGATTGTGAAGCAAATCTGAATGAACATAGCTTTAGTCAGAAGAGACAGTCATATTTAGTAGTCTTTTCAAATAATTGTGAATATTCTTCTTTGATACTAAACCAAAACTCAACAAGTTTCTTAAAGGTTACTTACAATAGAGTCTGAGGACATATTAATACATTGGTCCATTGGGTCTATCTTGTACCTTGGGTAGATCTGTTGTCTGCTACATGATTTTGTATTGTTATGCGTTGGTCATTTAGAAAATAGGGTTGTTGAGTTGTATAGTTTTCTAAATGTTGACACATTTTGTTCTAGACTATCACAAAGTTACCACTGGGCTTGGGAGATGGCTCAGTTGGTATAGTGCTTGCTACTCAATTCTAAAAACCTTAGTTCAGATCCTGAGCACCATATGAAAGAATGGCATGGGGATATATACCTGTAATCCCAGTGCTGTTTGTGTGATGATGGAGGATTCCTGGGACTTTCTGGCTAGCTTGTCTACCCGAATCAGTGAGGTCTGAATTCAGTAACAGGCCCTCTCAAAAAATAAAGTAGACACTGATTGAATAAGAAGCTGACATCAACCTCTGGCCTTACACACATGCCTCAACACACACGTATGTGCCACATACATTCAAACATACACATGTGTGCATACCACACACACGTTCACATGCAAAAATCTCAATTATTAATATCATCACCCAACTTATTAGAAAAGTCTCTAAGAATTTGGAAACTGGGGCTCAAGAGATGGATCAGTGGTTAAGGCACTTGCTTGCAAAACCCTGAAGGCCTGGGTTCAGTTCCTCAGTACCCATGTAAAGCCAGATGCACAAAGTGGCACATGCATCTGGAGTTTGTTTGCAGTGGCAACAGGCACTGGTGTGCCCATTCTTTCTCTCTTCATTTTCCATCTCTCTCTCTCTCCTTGAAAATAAATCAATAAAAATAGCTTGAAAAAAAGTCAAACTGTCAAGAGCATAGTGGTGGATATAAGTTTTCCAAAATTCTGTTCTTTGCTTGAAAACACATTAAAAATCCTTGTCAACAAATACTGTCAGTTTCTTTTTTATTAATATCTTTATTATCCATAATTAGATACATTATATGAGCAAATCTTATGATAGTACACCCATTACCCTCCTCCCTGTCCCCAATCCACTGGGGATCCTCCTCAGTGGGCACAATGGATCAGTCCATAGGATAGGGGGTTATGAATTGCACAAGAGGTAGTCAGTTCCCTCTCCCTTTGTGTGTTGTTGCTGAGGGAAGCAATGTCTCTGGATATTCTCTCCCACCATGGCTCTTACATTCTGCCCCCTCTTGCACTCAGTTCTCTGAGTCATGGTGGGTGAGTTTTAAGTCTGCTTTTATTGTTGAGATCTTAAGTGTCTCTGTTACTTCTGCTTTGGGTTGTGTTGGGTATTGTTGGTGTCTGTCTTGTTGACCTATCCTGGGTTATCTGGCTTGGTGTGGTGATAGGTCTCTTGTTCATCTCATCACTTTCTCAGAGGTTTCCTTTGGGCCATGTGTGATAGACCAGGGGTAGTTCATCTCCTGCCAGTATGTCAGCCATCATACCATGGCTTTTTGGTGAAGTTGTGTTGACCATGGCTCTCTCACTGCCTTCTTAAAAAATACAAACAGAATCTTCATTGGAGAGTGAGATCAGTATAGGTTAAATGAGACAAACATTGAAAATTTGGCAAGATTCTAATGGGTGTAGCCTCTCTGTAGCTCTCTGGTAGTGGGAATTTCCCCTTGGAGCCTGGATTTTTGGTCCCTATAAGATTTTTCCATAGATCTCAATTCCAGTTAAGGATTCCTTGTCACTGGGTGGATCTCTTAGCCAATTTGAAAGCCATTGATTACCCACCTAGGTTTGGTACCACTATTGCATAGGTGAGTGCTTCTTGACTTGCTGGTTTCTTCCATAAAGCAGAATGTTCAGCATTCTCATGACATCAGTCTGAATTTTATATATATATATATATATATATATATATATATATATATATATATATATATATATATATATATTTAAGGTAGGGTCTCGCTCTAGTCCAGGCTGACCTGGAATTCACTGTGTAGTCTCAGGCTGGCCTGAACTCACAGCAATCCTCCTACCTCTGCCTCCCAAATTCTTGAATTAAAGGCGTGCACCACCACGCCCGGCTATATTTATATATTTTATAAAGTGTATTGCTTTCTCCAAATATAATTGACCAATTTCTCCTGACAGCTTGTGTAGCACCTACCAGCACCAGATGTGTACATGCTACCATCTGGGGGCTGGTTACCATTCTGGATATCACTGGGTCTCTTGGTGTAGTGTGATAACTTTCTATGTTTTTTTTTTTTTTCCAGTAATAGGTCTTACCTTTGGCCTGGGGTTGGTATTCAAGAGCTTTGACAAAAGCCTGCCTTGTTTTGGGGACCTCGTGGGTCTCTGATCAACAGCTCAGTGTGGGAAGGAAGTTACAGGCCTGATCAGTTTTTCTTGGGGTTAGGCTTCCTCCCATTCTATTCATGGACCCTCTTACCAGGCAATGCCCATAGCTTCTTAGGAGCTTAATGTATGAAAATAAGGATGTTATTGTATTGATTCATTATTGGTTTAGCTTATTGTATAAATCCCCCACCCTCCCATTCCTTCACCCCCACTTTCTTCCCTCCCTTTTTATAGTCTGTCAATTCTCCTATCAGGTTTGCTTAGAGTTCAAGCTTAATCTGGTTATGAACCACACATGAGGGAGAATATAGTGTTTGTCTCTCTGTTCTTGTGTGAGTTCGCATAGTATGATCTTCTCCAAGTCCATCCACTTTTCTTTAAATTTCCTTATGTCATTTTCCCCCTTTCAACTGAGTAGAATTCCATCATATAAATGTACCACAACTTTGATATCCATTCGTCCAGTGATGGGCATTTGGATTGATTCCAATTCTTAGGTATTATGAATTGAAGTGCTATAAACATGGTTGAGCAAATGTCCCTGTGCTGAGGCATGAAATCTCAAGGGTAGATGCCTAGTAGAGGGATAGCTGGGGCCATTGGTAGTTCTATGTTCATTCTATTCAGGAGTCTCCACACTGCTCTCCACAGTGGTTGTACAAATTTGAAATCTCACCAGAAGTGAATGAGGGTTCCTTTTCCCCTGCATCCTCCCCAGCATTAATTGATGTTGGATGTTTTAATGATTGCCATTCTGACTGAAGTAATATGGAATCTCATTTTTTGATTTGCATTTCTCTGATGATTAAGGATGATGAACACTTTCTTAAATGAGAATTAGACATTTGTGTTTCCTCCTCTGTGAATTCTCTGTTGAGATCAATGACCTATTTTGTGAGAGGGCTGTTTGATTTATTATTATTATTTTTTCATTCTTTGTAAGTTCTAGATATTAGATCTCTGCCTGTTATGGCTGCCAAAAATCATCTCCTAGTTTTATGGGAGTCTATTGGCTCTGAATATGGTATGTTTGTTTCTACAGAAGCTTTTAAGCTTGATGAGATCCCATTGGTTAAATGATTGTTGCACTTCCTCGGCTACTGGAGGTTTTTTCAGGAAGTTTTTTCCTACCCCAAACTCATGGATAGTTCCTCCTATTTTTCTTCCAGGGTTTTCAAAGTTTCATGTCTTATGTTGAAGTCTCTGATCCATTTAGAGATGATTTTTGTGCAAGGAGAGAGGAGTGGGTCTAGTTTCATTTCTTTTACATGTATTTATCCAATTTGTCCAGCACCATTTGTTTTTTTTAAATATATATTTATTGTCCAGCACCATTTGTTGAAGATGCTATTTTCATGCCAGCGAACATTGTTGGCACCTTTGTCAAAGATCAAGTAACTATACTTACCCAAACTAAGGCCAGGGTCTTCAATTCTGTTCCATTGGTCTGTCTGTCTGTTTTTATGCCAGTACCATGCTGATTTTGTTACTATGGCTTTGTAGCATATCTTTAGATCAGGAATGGTGATACTACCTGAGAAGTTTTTTTTTTTTTTCACTAAGGATAGATTTGGCTATCTGAAGCCTTTTGCCATTCCATTCCAAATAAACTTTGAAATTATTTTTTCTATGTCTGTAAAGAACAAAGCTGGGATTTTTATTGAAATGGCATTGAATCTGTATACTCCTTTTGGAAGAATTGCCAGTTTTACTAAATTAATTCTACCAATCTAGGAGCATGGCATGTCTTTCCATCTGTTCACATCATCCTCTATTTCCTTCTTGAGCATTTTAATATTTTCATTATACAAGTCTTTCATATCCTTTGGTTAGTGTTATTCCAAGGTTTTTGAATTTTTTGAGGCTATTGAAAAATGGGACAGTCTCTCTGATTTCTTTTTCAGTATTCATGTCATCTGAATACAGGAAGACTACTGATTTTTGTGTGTTAATTTTGTATCCTGCTACTTTGCTGAAGGAATTTATCATCTTCAGGAGTTTACTGATACTATTCTTCAGGTCTGTTATGTATAGGATCATGTCATCTGCAAAGAGGGATAGTTTTACTTCTTCCTTTCCAATTTGTATCCCTTTTATGCTTTCTCCTATCTTATTGCTTGGGCTAGAACTTTAAGCACTATGTTGAAGATCAGTGGTGAGATTGGACATCTCTGTCTTATTCCTGATTTGAATGGAAACTCCTTGAGTCTTTCCCCATTGAGTATGATTTGGGCATTAAGAATTTTGTATATTGCCATTATTATGTTGAGGTATAAGCCATCTATGCCCATCCTTTTCAGAGTTTTGATCATGAAGTAGTGTTGAATTTTGTCAAAGTTCTTCTCTGTGTCAATTGAGATGACCATGTGGTCTTTTTGGTTAAGTCTATTGATGTGGCAGATTACATTAGTTGACTTCCATTTGTTGAACCATCCCTGCATCCCCAGGATGAAGCCTACCTGGTCTAGGTGGATAATATTTTTGATGTGTTATTGTATTTGGTTTGTGAGGATTTTGTTCAGGATTTTTGCATCTAAGTTCATCAGTGATATGGGTCTGTAGATTTCCTTTCTTGTTGAGTCTTTGTCTGGTTTTGGGATTAAGGTGACACTAGCTTCATAGAAGAAGTTTGGAAGCATTCCTTCTTTTCCTATACCACAAAAAAACTTCACAAAGAGTGGTTTCAGTTGTATGATGAAATTTTGGTAGAATTTGGCTGAGAATTCATCAGGTCCTGGACTTTTCCTTTTGGGGAGGTTTTTTTTTTTTTTTTTTTTTTTACTACATTTTCAATCTCTGTGGATATGATAGATTTATTTAAGAGCTTAATCTGTTCTGAGTTAAGTTTGGTAGGTCATAGGTGTCCAGGAATTCATCCATTTCTTCCAGGTTCTCCAATTTTGTGGAGTAGAGGTTTTGGAAGTATGACCTGATGATTCTTCCAATTTCATTGGGGTCTATTGTGACCTTTCCCTTTTCTGATTTTGTTGATTTGTGCCTTCTCTCTCTCTTTTTTTCATTTAATTAGATTGGCCAAGGGTTTGTCAATATTATTTATTTTTTCAAAGAACCAGCTCTTCATTTCATCTATTTTAAAAATTGTTTTGTTTCAATTTTGTTAATCTCAAATTCTGATCTTAATTATTTCTTTTTGCCTTGAGCTCCAAGAGTTGGATTGTTGTAATTTTTCCAATGCCTTTGGGTAGTTGGTTAGGTGATTAATTTGCGATCTCTCTGTCTTTGTTATGAAGGCATTTAGTGCTTAAAAATTTCCCCTCAAGACTGCCTTCATTGTGTCCCATAGGTTTTGGTATGTTGTATTTTCATTATCATTTACTTCCTGAAAAATTTCAATTTCCTTTTTTGATTTCTTTAGTGATTCATTCATTATTTAATAGCATATTGTTCAGTCACCAATAGTTGGTGTAATTTCTACTGCTCCTTCCATTGTAAATTTCCAACTTTAATGTGTTGTGGTCTGCTATGATACAAGGGACTACATCAATCTTACTGAATTTGATAAGTCATGTTTTATGTCCTAAAATGTGGTCTATTTTGGAGAAGGTTCTTTGGGCTGCTGAAAAGAATATATATTCTGTGGTCTTGGGATGGAATAATCTATATATGTCTGTTAGGTCTAGTGATCTATGGTGTTGTTAAGCTCTGTTATTTCCCTGCTGACCTTCTGTTTGGATGATCTGTCTAGAGATGATAGTGCTGTATTAAAGTCTCCTACTATGGTAGAATTAGAGTCTATTTCTGTTTTGTTTATGAGTAAACTTTGCTTTATGAAATGTGGAGAACCTGTATTTGTTGCATACATATTTATGATACTGATATCCTCTTGTTGGGTCATTCTTTTGATGAGTAAAAAGTGACCTTCATTATCCTTTTTAATTAATTTTGGTTTAAATTTTGTCAGATATTAATATAGTCACACCTGTTTGTTTTTTGTTTCCAATTGTTTTGAAAATCATTTTCTATCCTTTAACCCTGAAGAGATTTCTGGCTTTAGAGGTGAGGCGTGTTTCTTGAAGGCAGCAGATGGAAGGGTCAATTTTTCTGATCTACCCTGCTAATCTGTGATGTTTTATAGGAGAGTTAAATGCATTTATATTCAGAGTTATGACTGTGAGGTGTAAGTCCTGCCATGGTGGAGGGTTTATGGGGGTTTATGCCTCATCTGTTATTATTAGCACAGTAATTTCCACTACCATGCTTGCCTTCTATTAGATTCCTGACGTAGGTTGCTTATATCTTCTGTGTGGAATATCTCCTGTAGTATCCTCTGTAAGTTTGGCTTTGTGTTCATGTAATTGTAGAGCTGGCTTTATTATAGACCACTTTCAATTCCCCATCTAGCTTTGCCAGGTATAATAGACTAGGTTGGAAGCCATAGTTTTTTAGGCATCAAAGAGCATTGTTCTAAGCCCTTCTGGTCTTCATAGTTTCTAAAGAGAATTCTGAGATAAGTCTGATGGGTTTGCCTTTATAACTGATGAGTTGTTTCTCTCTTGCTGCCTTGAGCACTCTCTCTTTGCTTTCTGTGTTTAGCATTTTAACTAAGACATGCTATGCCTTAGAGAGTTTCTTCTTTGGTCCTGTCTGTTTGGAGTTTTTTGGGCATCTTGTGTCTGGACTGGCTGTTCTCTTGTAAGATTAGGAAGATTTTCTTCTATAATATTGTTGAAAATATTTTCTATGCCTTTGGCCTGGGCTTCTTCTCCCTCTATAATGCCCATGATTCTCATATTTGGTCTCTTTAGGGTATCCCACAGATCATTCATATTTTGTTCACATGATTTTTTGAATTTATTGAAGGCTATGGAATCCCTATTAATTTCTTCTTTCTTGTCTTCAAGGTCTGAGAACCTGTCTTCCAGGTTATCAACTCTGGAACTGAGGTTTTGAAAGGAGGCTTTCAAAACTTCTGTTTGATTTTTGGTTTCTGTTCTGTTATATTTTTGTTCATAGTCTTCTTTTCTCTGGTGAGTTCCAACTTCCATTCTAGTTTTGTTTTTGTTAATAATTCCTGGAATTTGTTCTTAAGTTTGGTGAAGTCCTCATCAAACTTAATCAGCTGATTATTTAGCTCCTCGCATAGTTTGTTCACCTTCAGTTTACTTGATGTGTTTTTGAAGTCACTCTGATTTTTCTCCATTAAGTTCAGTCTGATGTGTATGCTTGTGTTGTTGAGTTTCTTCTCATTTACATCTTTTTTGATCATTTCCATGTCTGCCATCATCCTGGTCATGATTTCATTGATGTTATGACCTGAAGTTATTTCATTCTCATTTTGGGATTGTAGTTCTGCATTCTCACTGGCATCCTCCCTTGTGGGACTAGGAGGTCTAGGTGGGGGGACTCTCAGCTTGCTGTGTTGTGTTTTTTCTTTTACATTGGTTTCTTCCCATTTCTGGATAAGGGTCTAGTTTCTTTTTTTAATGTGAAGCCTCTGCTGTATGTGTGTGTATCAGCAGTTATATATTTTCAAGCTTGGAGCCTAATGTGTCAGGTTGGGCTCTTATATTCCTTCCAGAGTGACCATGAAGTTTTCTCTACAGTTGTAGTTGCCTACCTTGTTAATATTCTAGTAGGCTATTTGGAGCAAAATACAGGTCTAATATGCTAATGAGCAGTATACACACATAAACCAAACCTACAAGGTGTATTTATGCAAGGTCAGGGATTAAACAGGTAGTCTAAACAAAGTCCAAGAACTTGAGGGTGTGTGTTGACTCCCATCCTTAATCCTTTTGACTGGTTGGCTGAGATTACTCCTTTATGCTGAGTTCCTGCTCTGCCTGGAACCCAGTAGTAACCCTGCCCACAAGAAGGACAAAAGAAGAAGATAAGAGGGCATTGTAAATCTAGAAATATCAAATGTTTCAAATTCCTTTTCAAGATCCAGCTTTTGAAAGAATCAGTCAACTCTGGCAGGTCCTGTGAACTCTAGGTGGCTCTGTTCTCACCTGAGACGAGCCTGAAGCTGCCACCCTCCCAGTTAGGCTTTGAGCTGGCTGGATGCTGGAGGCTCTGGGTGCTCGTCACTGGTATCCTGGACTCCTCTTTCCAGTGGGCATCCCCTGGCTGGCCATTGTGAGTGGAGAACTCTCACCATTATTCTGTCTCCATGTGCTGATACAGCATGTCCCCAGTTCCCAGCAGTGTGATGCTCCTCCGGGCAGAATACTGCCATGACTGGCTGCAGACCACTGTGGTGGTGAATGCCAGAAACCCCTGATTCTCTGCTGAGGTTAAAAATTCCTTATTTCTGATAAAAGAATGTCTTCTGTGATCTCTCTGATTTCCTTCTCTTCCCTATCTGCTCTAGCATGCCTACACCAGTGCCATTTTAACTAGAACTCAGTTTCTTTTAAGGGAAAGGTTTACCCCATCTAATGTTGAGAAACAACCAAAAATCAGTTTGTGTCAGTTAGGCTCCAATGGAAGATGATGCCCATGAGGTAAGTAGCGAGAGCTTCTTACAACTCAAGTGGTTACAAGTGCTTTCCTTCGAGATAAACTCAAGGGAGCAGAAGTGCTTTGCGTTAATTTCTCATTTTGACACAAAGCTTACTAGAAAAGGTTTGGGAGGAGTGAGGTTTAATAAAACTTCTCATTTTCAAATTGACTCATGAAGGAGGCTCTTAAGTGAAACTGGCATTTTCTTTATCACCCTGAGTACATACATGGTCATGAAGGAATCCTTATATAGTACAGCTTGGTAGTATGTTCTTGGATTGTGCTGAAATATCATTGTTTCTACAAATTTCAAAACACGTGAAAAAGATAATATATCTTTAACAATAATTTCAACATCATGGGCCACATTCCAGAGTCTGGGGACTCTCAGGAGTTTGTAGGTCACTCTTGGAGAACCTCTGGCTTAGACGGTTTGACCTCTCTGAGATGTGCAACAGTCATGGTTGTCTCAGTCCTTAGTCCTGAATACAGACAGGAGGCTCTGCATTTAGACAGAAGGAGAGATCAGAGTCCTTCAGGACTGAGGGACATTGATGGTGAACAGTCCCAAAAGATGTGCTAGAAAGGATCCCTTAGAATGCATGTCTCTAGGTCAAAGATGGAAGTTTCTAGGGGCACCTAACTTTCTCTTCTTCTCACATTCTATGATTTTCCCTAAGGGTTGGGTGGTTCTACTTGTGTTCTGAAGGTAGGAATGGGATTGCATTACATTTATGAATGGAGTTTATTTCAGTTTCCTGGTTCAGAAGATAATCTCCAGGTATCTTGTCTTTTCTGAAGTTCCCTGTGTGTTTTCTTTATTCAAGGTTGATGTCAGAGTGGAGAGGACAGTGCATGTGTGTGGGCTGAGGCACTGCTTGCAGAAGGCACTTTGGAGCTGAACGTGAAACTTTATTTATTTATTTATTTTATTTATTCTGGATAAGAGGATCAGCCTGTGTCATAGTCAATGCCTCATTGCTACCACAGAGAATCCAACCAAAAACAGTTGATGGGAGGAAAAGGTTTATTTTGGTTTATATACTTGAGGGGAAGCTCCATGATGGAAGGGAAAACATGGCATGAGCAGAGGGTGGATACCACCTACTGGCCAACATCAGATGGACAACAGCAACAGGAGAGTGTGCCAAACACTGTCAAGGGGAAGCTGGCTGTCACCCCCATTAGCCTACCCTCAATGGTTCTTTGCTTTTGGAGGCTCCAATTCCCAAATTGCCATCAGATGAGGATCAAACAATCAGAACACATACGTTTATGGGGACAACCTGAATCAAATTACCGCAGCCTGATAGGTGAATGGCTGGGGTGGGGGATGGTGGCTCCCTCTCAGCCTCTTTTGACTCCTCAGCTAACACATGGCTGGTAATAATCAGTTGAAGCACCATGGTCTCCTCTTTATAGGCCATCTCTTAGGGGGTCACTGAGGTGATAGAATAGAAGAGAAAAGTTTAGCAGGCTCTTAGATCCCCTACCTACCTTAAGTGTTTGTATATCAGCATTAACACTAGCTGTATGACTTTTAGAAATTTCCTCAACCATTTCAAAATGTAGCTTTGTTGCCTTGAAGTGGGTGACCATGTTAACTACTTTCAGGGCTGTGAGGATTACATTAACATGTAATATGAATATTTAGGAACAATACTAGCATAGAGTAAATGGTCAATATAAACATCATCATTTTCACTATCATCATCATCATCATCATTTTTATTACATGTCATTGAATTATTTCAAAACCCAAAGAAATGTTACGGCATAATTTTCAGAATATAAAGTTATGATTCTCATGCAAATATCAAATGAGTGTACATCAAAGATGTTATTTACCTCATTAATTAATGGAAGGACCATTAAAATGTTAACACTGATGCAGAGAGTATTGAAGAAGCTAGGTCATTTATCAGCAATGGAAGGAGGAGATATAAATGTGAATAACATGAGCAGGGCTGTAAACTATAATCTTTATGCCTATAGATTCTACAGGATGAAAGGGCTGGAGAGATGGCTCAGCAGTTAAGATTCTACAGAATGAAAATTATGAGCAGCCCTACTGGACAAAAATCTGTCATGTAACTCAGCTTCTGTAGAGCTGAAAAGCAGAAAGGCAAACCCTCAGAAACACTCTGTAGAAAAGACCCCTGCTAATCTCTCTGCTAACTTCAAAATTTCGGACTCATTTTATGGTAACTCTACTCTATAAATGGGAAAATTAAGCCTCAAGAGACTGATACCAAGAGACAAGCGCTGGATTATATGACTAGAAACACCAGAACTCAAGCACCATATATCCATGCTCTTATTTTTTTATTAATCGTGAACTTTACTGTATGAACACATTACAAATTGGTCATATCAGGGTATATGCTTATATCCCCCATTCCCTGTCCCTAGTCCACTGAGGGCCCTCCTCCATGGAGTTGTTGATATTCACTGTGTGGTCATGAATGCATCAGTGAGTCTCTGTGTTGGGGGGGGGGGACACTCCTACCCTGTGTCTCTTACTATCTTTCTACTCCCTCTTCTGCAATGTTCCCTGAACCTTGGCGGGTGTGTGATAAGTCTACTTTAGTACTGAGTTCTCTGCAAACTCTGGATTTCTGCTTTGATGAGTTTTGAGAATCCTCAGTGTCTCAGGCCATCTCTCTGCTCATTTCTCTATGTTAGAATTCGCTCCTTAATGTGATGGCTAGAATAGACAGACAGAACTCCTGGCCTATTTTATGAAAGAGGTGTTATAGTCAGCCACAAGCTGCTGGGATGAATCTTCAAACCAGGCACAGTTTATGGGAGGACAGGATTTATTGAAGCTACAGATCCAGGGAAAGTTTCACAATGGAGAAAGAGGCTACCCACCTTTCGCAGATCCAAGCAGAGAGAGAAACCCATCACCAGCAATTCCAAAACCAAGCAAGTACACTCAAACTTGGAAACAGTAGGAACTCTAGGCTTGAGCTCAGACTGTTCTTTGCTTATGTATAGCTGGAATTCCAGACCCACCCCAGAAACTTTAGGGCTGGATCATGGTGACACATGTTCCAACTGGAGAAAAACTTTAATAAACTCTTGAATCTATTGGGGGACATTCATTCAAACTACCACAGGAGGAGAGAGAGAGAGAGAGAGAGAGAGAGAGAGAGAGAGAGAGAGAGAGAGAGAGAGAGAGAGAAGGGAATACTTAAGAAAAACAAAATATCTCCATACCCAGGTTGCAAGAGCATATCCAGTCTGTTCACCGTTAGTCCAAATGTGTCTTCTCTTTGCTCCTTCCCTACACTCACCACGATATGAAAAACATTTAGGAGCACTGTGGAGGTCCAAGTATGTGGAAAGCCATTTATAGTTTCCACAGCTACTTCTGACTTGAAAGAATAAACTCATTATTAATTTTATAACTCAATCTGCACTTTTGGCACTCTGTAAGTACAATTACTTTCAAGTGGATGTGATTTTTTTCTCGTATTGAAAATAGATTTTCCAATTGTTATGAGTGTCCCTTTTCTAGTCAATCTTAGCAAGACTAAAATTATTAACTTCTCAAGATAAGTTTGAAGTGGTTGCTTCACATTCCTCTTTAGTTTTGTCAGCTTTTGTCAAAACATGATATCAAGCAAAAATGCACTGAACAGGGTAGGTTTATTTATAAGCAGAAACCTCAGCCAAATGTGGCACTAAACTAAACAATCGAATGAATCACATCAATCCGTTTTAAAAGTAAAGCTAAACAAGAATGATTAAAAAAATTTACCTGAACCACAAACTAGATTAATCCAGATTTGAATAGCATCTTAGTCACTGACATCAAGAAATATGTAGAGAGTAGATAGACTGTCTTAATTTAGGAAAACTTTTTTTATTATTAGTTAATTAATTAGTCTATTTATTACAAAGGTTGTGGTCTTCTAATCCTTCTCCCCAAGTCCCACTTTCCCTGAGGGCTCTCCTCAGTGGGGTTGTTGGTGTTCACTCTGGGGTAAGTAAGCTCTCAGTGTGTGTGTGTGTGTGTGTGTGTGTGTGTGTGTGTGTGTGTGTACCATACCTCAGGATATTTCTATCCATCCTATGGCTCTTAATTTAGGAAAACATATAATTCCTTTAGAGGCAGGAGGTGAAGCCTTGACAATGTGAACAGAAGGAAGTTTGATCTTCATCTGCCCTTGGAGTGGGGTGGGGGAATAGTGTTCTCTCTATATTTTTGAGCTGGGATGGACCCTTATAGCCAAAGAGATTAAAAAAATAAACCCAAAATAAAAAACCAAAATAAAAATAAAAAATGAGCTCACTAACGTGTGTTTCATATTTAAGTAGAATATTCCTACTGTATGAATAATTCTCAAAAAGTGACTTAGCCTCCGGCTTATATGGTAGCTTCAAAAAAGGACAGTAAATTTTCAGGGAAGTGTCAAGACAGTGAAAAAGACTTTGTCTCTAAGAGTGGTAACTTGTTGGGGACAGTACCAGGGACAATGGGAGGCAGTAAAGCTTGACCTGAACATATCTCTGGTGAAACATCCAGTCTGATAATGGTCTACCACTGTCTTCAATGATCAACCATTGTCCTGCAGGAGTCCAGTAAATTTCACCTGGAAACTTGGTACTTGGTATGATATTCATTTTATTACTTTTCTTTCTCTTGATTGTCATGTGTGTGTATATGTATAAATGCATATGTGTGTTTGTGTGAGTGCAGGTGCACATGGTACAGGTGTGCGTGTAGAGGCTAGAAGACAATCACAATTATTTACTCTAATTTGAATGTGAAACACTCTCAGATGCTCATGTGTTTGAACACTTGGTGGTGCTGTTTTAGGATGCTATGGGACCTTTTCCACAGGATCATAGGGCTTGAGGAACTGGGTTTATTGGATATAGCTAGTTTTGGTTCTGGTAATAAGTCTCCTCTCTCTCTCTCTCTCTCTCTCTCTCTCTCTCTGTCCTCTTTTTCCCTCTCCTCTTCTTTCTCTCTCCATTTTTTCTTCTCAGTCTTGGGAGGGTAGGATCTTCTAACTCCTCCACCATTGGTCAGCTAGTGACTTGGGTAAGTAATGTTTTTGTATCATTTTGTGTTTGGTGGCAAAGTTGCTGGGGGAAGTCAAGAGCAAATGGCTAATTTCTACAAATCATGCTAAGCAAGAAAACAGTTTGAGAGGAAGGCCCCCAAGAAGCATAGCCCCCCAAGGTACTGACTTAAATCTTGGCAGTACAGACTCTAGGTATGGAGGTTGGCAAAAACTGCATGGGGGGCTGTGTCTGAGTGCTCTCCAGGTAAGTTATCAGTAAAGCACCAAAGTTGATGATTTCTGTGATCTCCTCTTCCCGGCTCTTCCATATGCTTATCCTCAGCGGCTCCCAAGTCATTCTCAGTAGTTGCCCTTATGCCCAGAGACATGAAAAGAGACACACAGACACCACTCCATGCTCCTGCTTTTCAATTCCTTGGACCATTGAGTCACTTGGTGCCCACAGTGGCTTCAGCTAGATAGGGAACCAAACTCAGGCAAGAGGGTGACTCTAAATCTGCATTCCAAAAACTGGTGCTTTAAGGATGTAGTAAACATCTCACTGGTCTCCTGACTTTCCCTCCCACCCTATGCTTCTCCCTCCCCCTCTCTTTCTTCTTCCCATTTCTTTGCAGCACAGGCTGGTCTCAAACTCATGGCTGTCCTCTTACTTCAGCCACCCCCCACCCCCAGTGCAGGGATTATAGGTGTGAGCATACATGCATAGCTCTTCTTCCCCTTTCTTAGCTTCCTATTCTTTCAGCCACGAGGGAACATTTCTTTCTGCCTGTCCTTGTGGCCATGGAGGGGCAGAGAAAGCCGCACACTTTCCTGTCTCTTCCTCTTTGGAAAAGAGACTCAGCTGAGCGTTAACAGTTTTTAACCTGCATGTCCCTTTGGCCCGATCTGTCTTTTCTGAGCATTAGGCCAGTGCCAGCTGCTGGTTGGCTCGTCCTTCAGGATCTGTTTGAGAAATGTTTTCTCTAATATCCTTCATCCACTTCGCCCCGTAGTCCCTGTTATGAGAGATGCATGAAACGTCGGTTGGTTCTGGGAACACTGAAAGGATTATTTCTCAAACAAATCCTGATTGTACTAAGATAGAGCAAGATGGCTCACGAGAGGTCCTGGAAACTTTTCCCTTCTCAAAATGAATCAAAAGAAATTACGGACTCAGCTTAGGTGGCCATTAACAGAAGAATAGATGAGGAAAATGTGTTATGTATACACAAAGGAGTTTTACTCAGTCATGAAGAAGAATGAAATTGTGTTGTTTACAACACAATGGGAGGAACTGGCGATCAAATTAAGTGGAATAATTCAGTCTCACAAGGACAAGGGCCACATAATTTTCTGTCATATGTGGAAAGTAAAAGGGGGAGGGGATAAGCAATAGTAATAGGAGGTGAAAAAGATCAAAGTGCATTACATGCATGGAAATGTTATCATGAAACCCCTTCCTTTGCATGAATAATATATGCTAAAACCCAAATCAAATTTAAAATGATTGCCTTTATGCTGGAGTGCTTGAGGCAGAGCACCAAAAAGACAATAGGGATACGGCGGTGACATCAGGGAGACTGGATCCATGGTCACTTTAGAAAGGAAAGGGCTACATTGCCTCATGGCAGTTGTGGCAGTTGGAGATGTTTACTCTGTGCCATCATTTGTTAAAAGCATGTGACTTGTTTTGATTTTATAGAACTCACAGTTAAGGGACCTTGCCTTGTGTTGGGGGGAGAGTATGCATTTCTGGTTATATGTGGGATAGTTACATCATGTTAGGTGGAATTGTGGTCTTGTTACTGTCTTTGTTTGGAAATTAAATATGATGTAAGGAGCTATGGTTTGATGTTGAGTTGATAAGGGGTAGACATGCGATGGTTAAATTTTGTTGTCAACTTGACCTGTTTAGTAATCCAGAATAATCTTGGGTGGGATTCTGAGGTTGCTTACAGAAACCTAAGGGAGGAGGAGGAGGTCTCTCCTCCAGAGTGAGCCCTTTCTCTAGAGTGGGTGGCCCTCTCCGTAGGGGGCAAGATCTAAGGAAACTCTAGGGGAAGAAAATCTTTCTCTTTTTTTCCCTCCCCTGATTGCTTGTGTGTGTGTGTGTGTGTGTGTGTGTGTGTGTGTGTGTGTGTGTGTGTAGTATGGTGTTGAGGATGGCTTCTCTTTCTGCTTGGACCTGTGAAAGGGGGCTGGCCTCTTTAGCCATTAGGGAACTTCCCTTGGATCTGTGACTTCAATCAATCCTTTCCTCCCATAACTGTGCCTGGTGTAGAGATTCATCCCAAGGGTGTGTGTGTTTAATCCTGCATTTCAGCTATTTCATTGTTTCTGGCTTCAATTATAGAGGCATTATAAGCTCGAGTAGAGATCATGTTGACTTGATTTCCGTGTTTTTTTGTCTTCTGTGTTGTGACTTGTGCATCTGTTGGGATGGAATGTATTTTAGATTTTTTTGTTGTTGTTGTTTTTCTTTTTCCCATTCTTTTCTCTTTGTTTGCTTGGTTAGCTTTCTGTGGTTTGTCTTAGTGAGTTGTATTATCTTAGGCGTGTGCTCCTCCTTCACCCCCCCCCATTTTGCAGCTGGATTTCCCCTCTTACCGGAATTCATGCTGCCTTTCCATGTTCTGGCTTTCCTCTGCTTTGCCTGCCTGTATCCCACAATCTTTCTCCATGTGTATTATGTGTATTTGCACCACAGTTTTATGTCCATATTGGCCATTCTCCTCTGTGCCCATAGTGCTTCTCAGGGTATTCACTTAGCTTTAAAAGAAATTTTACTCTTAAAAATGGAGAGAGAAATTTTTTTGCTTCTGTGAAGTGCAATATTTCTTATCGTGGAGAGCCTATGGAAATGGCACAGTCCTTAATATTCTTAACCAGTGCTTCTCTCTGGATAGATAGCAATCTAGATAAGAACTTGTCATAACATAATTAACATAGTGAAGACTTGTCAATTTTCTTCCTTCCCTGTGCAGCCAGATGCCAAGGAGGACACAGTGAAGAGATGGCAGATCCCATGGAGGCTCAAATCTACCTTAACTTTGAATTGTCATCTAGAGATGATCACAGAAATCTGAAGTGAACTGTGCTTGCTTTGGGACTTGTTTGGACTTAATTGCCCAGTTTTCTTCCCAAAATCAATCTTTATCTTTCTCTAGAGGAATGCTTCTAGGTATAGAGATCAAGTAATTTGCTATATTGTTAATTGTTAACATGTACTCAGAGCATTAACTATAACACACTTGATGTGGGGAGATAGCTAAGTGGCTAAAGGCATTTGCTTGCAAAACCCAAATGGGCTGTCGTAGTCAGCCACACGCCGCTGGGATGAATCTCCAAACCACGCACGATTTGGGGAGGAAAATTTATTGAACAGATCCAGGGGAAGAAGTTAAGGGAAAGCTGGCCCCCTTTCACAGAAGCAAGCAGAGACACAGACAGAAGCCCAGCACCAGCACCACAAGCAAGCACACTGTAACACACTGATTCACAAAATGCAGAACTCCAGGTCAGGGTTCAGG
>PVHP010015168.1:0-37896 GCA_004024765.1 Zapus hudsonius
GCCATGGTCTCATCTTTTGGCCTGCTGTCGGGTGGTAGGGTTATATGGGCCACAGCTCACTCGCTATATCCTGAAAAATACAAATACAATCTCCATTGGAGAGTTAGAACAGTATAGGTTAACAGATATAGACCATTCTGGATTACCTAGTTTCTATTTTTAGTAGCCTCCCTGTCAGACGTTCGCATAGTGCATCTTTCCTTGGAAGCCCAAGAGTATGGAATCCGGTGCATATTGTTCTAAATCCCCATTTCCACAGAAGCATTCTTTTGTTAAGACATTTTTGGCTATCTGAGGTTTTTCTCTGCTTCCATTTGAATTTAAATTTTTCATATTCTATTTCTGTAAAAATGTATTTGGAATCTGATTGGAATTATATTGAATCTATAAATTGTTTTTGGTAGGATGGCTAGTTTCATGATAAAATTCTTTTAATCTGTGAGCATGATAGAACTTTCCATTTTCTGGTATCTTCATTTTTAAGCACAATATTTTGTTTATTTGTTCATTTATTTATGCATTTGCAAGCAGAAACAGAGACAGAGACAGAGAGAGAGGACAGAGATAGAGAGAGAATGGTTATACCATGGGCTCTTGCTACTGCAAACAAACTCTAGACCCATTTGCCACATTGTACATCTGACCTTATGTGGATACTTGGGAATCAAACCCAGAGTTCAGGCTCTGCAAGTCAGACTTTAGCTACCAAGCTACCTCGCCAGCCCTTCATTTGTTTGTTTGGTTTTTAATCATTCACTGCAGAGTTCTATCACATTTTTTTTTTGTTTAAAATATTCTGAATTTTTTAAAAAAATTTTTGTGGCTATTATAAATGTGATTGATTGCCTGATTTCTTTTTCCTTGTGTTTGTTGTTGGTACATATGAAGGCTACTGATTTGTTGCGTTAGTTTTGATTCGTCCCACTTTGCTGAAAGTGTTTATCAACTGTAGTAGCATTCTCTTGAAATGTGCAGGCAGGCTCCTTTATATACAGAATACTATCAACAACAAATAAGGAAAGTTTGACTTCTTTCCAATTTGTATCTGTTTTATTTCTTTCTTTTGTCATACTGTTCTATTTTATTGACAAATTTTATACCTATGCTCATGAGGTATATTGGCCTATATTTTTCTTTTTATTGTACATCTTTGTCTGGTTTTGTTACTAGTGTAATGCTAGCATCATAGAAGGCTTTGAGAATATTCCCTACATTTTAAATTTATAAAACACCTAGAGTAACAATGATTTTCAAACTTGTATAAAGATCTGATAGTATTGTTCAGTGAACTTATCGGGCCTGGTCATTTTTTTTTTATTTGGAAGATGTTTGATTATTTCTTTAATCTCATAAAGTATAGGTCTATTTAAATTCTTTATATCCTGTCAGTTTATCTTCAACATATCATATCCATCAAGATATTCATCTATTTCTTCTATTTTTTTCTCTTTAGTGGCATAAGGTTTTTTTTGAAATGTATTCTTATGATTCTCTTGATTTCTTTGGTATCAAATATAATAACTCATTTTTCATCTCTAATCTTATTGATTACTGTCTTCTCTTTCTTTTAGTTTGCTGATATTGTTTAACCTTTTGTAGAACATATCTTTGAATTGTAGATTCTTTTAATTATTTTCTTAATTTCTATTTCATTAATTTTTTTTGATTTTGATTATTTCTTTTCATATCATTCTTTTGAGTTTGGCTTGTTCCTATTTTTTTAAACCTTCAGGTGGTTTAATAAATAATTTGTGATCTATTATTGTGTGGTGCTTTCATCATGCCCTATAGATTTTGAAAAGTTCTATTTTTATTTTTATTAAATTCTTAATTTTTAAAACTTTTTTCTTGAATTATTTCAACATCCCATTCATTATTTAATAGTATACTGTTTAATCACCATGAATACAGGCATATATGCATTTTCTGTCATGTATTGTTATTGATTTCCTGCTATATTGCACTGTGGTCAGATGAGATACAAGAAGTTTCAATATTGCTAAATTTTTTGAGATGTTTCTTGTATCTTAATATGTTATTGATTTTAGAGAAAGATCAATGAGCAGCTAAGGATATGTATTCTGCTCTGTTTTCAGGGAATGCTCTGTAAACAGCTTTTGGGTCCATGTGAACTATGGTGTCTTTTAAATCCCTTTTTTCTCTGTTTATTTTCTGTCAAGAAGACTTGTCTATTGGTTGTAGAGGTATTGAAGTCACCCCAATCTTATTGTGTTGGGATTTATCTTTGATTTTTTGTATCTAGTAGATTGTGTTTTGTAAATTTAAGTACACATGTGTTTAGCACACATATGTTTAGAATTATAATATTCTCTTGATGAATTGTACCCATAATCAATATGAAGAGTCTGTCTTTGTCTCTCCTGATTAATTTTTGCTTGATGTCTTCTTTCAGGTATTAGAATAACCACACCTGCTTATATTCATGGAGGAATATTTTTCCCTGTAATTACAAGAGGTAATTTTTCTTGGTATAGTAATTTGGGATTACATTTTGATCTTTCAGTGCTTGAAATTCATCATCCCATACTCTTGTGGCTTTTAATGTTTTCAATGAAAATTTGACCATTATCTGATTGGTCTGCCTTGTATATGACGTTATTTTTCCCTTGAAGATTTCATTACAATTTGTTCTGTGCATTTATTATTTTGAATAAAATAATTGTGATTGGTAGGTTTTGCTGTCAACTTGATCTTTTTAATTATCTTTGGTGGGTCTCTGAGGATGTTTACAGGAAGTCAGCCTCTCAGTAGAAGGCAGGATACAAAGAAGCTCAGAGAAGCTAATAATTAACATCCCTTCCTTTATGGGCAGTGCACAGAGAAATTTCAGAGACTCAGAAAACCATTAAGTTTGGAAAAGGGTTGCAAGACCTCGACCTAAGGCCATCCAAAGGGGAAGAAATTATCTCCTTGGCCCTCCTGCCCGTTTTGCTATTCTTTGTGTGGTATTGGTTGATGGGCTTTTCTTTCTCTGCTTGGACCCGTGAAAGGGAGAAAGCCTCTTTCACTGTTATGGAACTCCCCTTGGATTTGTAGTTTTAATAATTCATTTCCTCCCATAAACTATCTGGTTTGGAGATTCATCCCATCAACGTGTGGCTGACTGCGAAAATAAGATGAGGGGCATTTCTTCCCTGGCCTGGTCTATTTAGTGTTCTTTATGTCTCTTACACCTGAAAGGGCTTCCCTTGCTCTCAATTTGAGAAAATTTCTTCTATAATTTTTCAAAAAATATTTTCTATGCCATTGGCCTGAAGTTCTTCTCCTTATATTCCCATCGTTTGCACACTTGGTCTTTTCAGGGTATTTTCCCTTAATATTTTTTTTAAGTTCTCATAGGACTTGGCTAATTTATCCAATTATGCCCCTTCAAAGCCTAATATTCTGTCTTCCTTTTGATCTTTTTATTTCTGTTTGATTTTATTTCAGGGTTTATTTTTTTTTCTTGTGTTTTATTTTTATATTATGGTTAGACTTCCTCATTTTGTCTAGGTCTCTTTTGTTTCATTTCTGAACTCATTTATAATTTCATTGATGCATTGATCTGCACCTTCCTTAAGTTCCTTGTACATTTTTGTAATCATTTTCTTGAGAATACTATCTCAATTAGCAGTATGCTTCAGCTTGCTCTGCTACGGATGTGACACATTGGCTTTGGTTTGCATGTTATACTTAGATTTACCCTTTGGGAGATAGTACTTTTGTCAGGTCTTATTGGTGCGTCTGTGCTGTTGAGTGCATGGAACAATTATTATTTCTTCTTTGTTCCTGTCTTTTTTCTATTTTGTGATGCTTGAGTTTCAGTCTTATAATTACTGGGATCTTTTTCTTAGATGTAGTGGTACAAGTCACTTGCAGATGATCTGGAACTTACATTTAGCTCCTAGCCCAAACAGAACATTGACGTCCTCCACCTCGGAAAGAAGAGGATTTCTCAAGAGACTCTCCATGCTGTGATTCAGGTGGGTTGTAAACCAAATGTCAGTGACACTGTGTCCACTGGTGATATAAAGAGAAATCCTCATTGGTTCCTGCTATCTTACCCTTTCTTGGCCAGATGTGAGGTCAGATCACATGGCCAACACTTTCAGGGGATATGTGCTCACATTTCTCAGTTTTAAGGATTTTACTTCCCAGAATGACAGGATGGAATACAGATGAAATGATTCCTTAATTGTATTTAAGCATAGAAATAATGGAAAATATTTGGTCAAACTGGTAATCATTCTTGCTGTTTTTTTAAATATTTTTTTATTTATTCATTTTTAAGCAGAGAGAGAGAGAGAGAGAGAGAGAGAGAGAGAGAGAGAGAGAGAGAGAGAGAGAGAGAGAGAGAGAGAGAGAGAGAGAGAGAGAAGAGAACGCACCATGGCCTTGTGGGTCTGGCTTATGTGGGACCTGGGGAATTGAACCCAGGGCCTTAGGCACTGGAGGCAAGTGCATTAATCGCTGAGCCATCTCTCCAGCCCTCATTCTTCCTGTTTAAAGCTGACTTAGTTGTTATTTTTTATTACTTATTTAGCATATTGTTATTTGTTTTTCACTGGACTATGGGCCATGTGGTTCTCATGTGTAAAGTATATACTGAGTTAGTATAAATGAGAGTATTTCTCTACTATTCAAGGAGGCAGGATTCTTTTAACCATGTAAAAACTTTGAAAGCAACTGACCAGAAACAATTTAAATGAATTTTGAGTCAAATGTATACATAAAACAAATCATAGTTTCTCAAGAAGCAAAGAAAAACAAGATTGAGAAAAAATAAACATTAGAATGACTCATATCACACAAAATGAAGAAATACATATATAATTTATGTAAATGAAAAACCACTTGAGAATCTAAAGCTAAATAACTCCTTCAACTAGAACATATGCTGAACCAGGAAATAGGTTGCTTTTTATTGAGTTGCACTGGCCCAGCACTTAGAAGGGCATAATTCTAAGTAGAAGTATATATTTCCTGGTAATATTAGTTGGATGGATTAAATGCTAACAAAAGCAAATAATTGTGAAGGGAAAACTATTCCTTATTTTAATGAAAATTGTCTTAACTGTCTTGGTATGGTGGAAGTATATTTAAATGTCATGATGATGCTTAGAATTACATTTACTTTGCTGCTTCATTTCCCTCCTCCTCTCACTGGCTGATTCATACTAGAATATAATAATACCCTTAGGTCCTATTTAATTTCACCAACAATTCTAAGCTATTAACAGCAAGAAAAGCAAACAATTTTCAATATTATGGACTTGCTTAATAAATATTTATATAAGAATTTAAAGTACTTATCACATGTGGATTGTAAAAAGTTAACTTTCCTCATCTTCTTTATTGATGCATGCTATCTAAAACATCAGTATGGGAGAATACTAAAAAAGTTTTCTTTCGGGGCTGGAGAGATGGCTCAGAGGTTATGGTGCTTGCCTATAAAACCTGGAGCCCTAAGTTCAGTTGGAGTGATTCCCAGTAACAATTCAAAGAACATGTAAAAGTGGTGCATACATCTGGAGTCCATTTGTAGTGGATGAAAGCCCTGGCACACCCATTCTCTGTATCTCTCTTCTCTCTGTCTCTCTTTGCTAGCTGTTGCAGTCAGCTTTCTAGTTGCTGCGCAGAAAGAACCCAAACAAAAGTGGCTTGTAGAGGAATGGGTTTATTTGGCTTACGGACTCGAGGGGAGACTCCATTCTGGCAGGGAAAACGATGGCATGAGCAGAGGGCTGGACATCACCTCCACCACAGCACTGCAAACAGCAGCAGGAAGGTGTGCCAAACACTGGCAAGGGGAAGCTGGCTTATAACCCCCATAAGCCCGCCCCCAACAACACAGCTTCATCGAGGTTGTAAAACCCAAACTGCCATCAGCTGAGGATCGATCTATCAGAACACATTCATTTGTTTGTGGGAGACACCTGTATCAAACCTTGACACTAGCAAATTATTAAAAAAAAAGATTTCTTCTTTGGCAAACTTGATCAGTCCATGGGGTAGGGGGTTATGGATAGCCTAGGAGTCAAGCCTTTTCCACCCCCTTTTGGATATTGTTACTGAGGGAGGCCATGTCTTTGGATATTCTCCCCCACCATGGCTCTTACAATCTTTCTGCCCCCTCTTCCACTCAGTTCCCTGAGTCATGGTGGGTGAGTATTAAGGTTGCTTTATTGTTGTGGTTTTAGGGGTTCTCTGTATTTCTGTTTTAGGTCATTAGGGGGCAGATGCAAAGAGGCTTAGAGGAGCTAGAAACAAACATCCCTTCCTGGGAGATCCGTGCAGGAGGGAACTTCCAGAGACTCAGGGAGTCAACAAATCTGGGAAAGGGTTGCAAGAGTGTTTTGCTGGTACTGTTTCTTTCTCTGCCTGGAACTTCCCTAGATCTGTAGCTTCAATAAATCCTTTCCTCCCATGAAAAAAAAAAAAAGATTTCTCTCTGCACTGCTGATTATAAATTTATTCTATGCTCTAGTTCAAGAAAATTCTTTCCATTTTCTCTATGAACACACACACACACAAAACTATTATGGTTTAATTTGGAATTCATACATAGGTGTCTTTCCTATGTGTCATTATTTCAGACAAGAGGCAGATATTGAGAAACTTGGATATTACTAACCTTACCCACCCATTCAATTTATTTTCTCTCCAGTAGCATGCACTCTGTAGGGTCATTCTATTTAGCTAATAGTATACTATTTTTCTTTCAAATCTCCCAAGATATCTTGTCATCCTAACAGAAGCTGCTAGGTACCTTTATCAAAAGACAGACTATTAAAAAGGATTCTAGCATTTCCAGGTGGCTGAAAAAGTAAATATGATAGCAGTGAACATCTGAAAGGATAACAGAATTTGGCAGATGGAAAGGCTATGAAAAATCAAATAAGAACTTAGCTCTGAGCTGGACCATGGAGGACCAGACAAGTGGACAGAGTAAGGAGAAAGTAATTTTGCTATCAAACATTTCAAAACTTTTTTTTAAACATGGGACATTGGTCTTGACTTTATACTTTGTTTTCTAGAGCTGGTCAAACAAAAAGAGAACCATGAATATTTAAATATTTGAATGCATTTAAGATAGCTGTGACTAATAAGCATATTTCACATTAGGTGGAAGGAGAGGACCAACCTAAGTCATCCTTATCAACAACACACAAAGTGTGTGTGGGGGAAACTGGCTACCTCTTGTGCAATTCATAATCCCACACCCCATGGACTGATCCAGTATGCCCATTGAGGAGGGCCCTCAGTGGGTTGGGGACAAAGAGAAAGTGGAGATACCATCACAAGATTTGCTTATACAATGCATCTAATTATTGACAATAAAGATATATATTTTTTAAAAAAGTGATCCTCTGACCTTCACATGTATGCCATGGCATGCCTGAGACATACAACACACACACACACACACACACACACACACACACACACACACACACACACACGCACGCACACATGCCATACACAAAACACACACCAATACACAACTACAAAGCTGATGAAAAAGTATGCAATTTACAGGAAAAATGAATGGAACTGGAGGCCATCATGTTAATGAAACAAGCCTGACAGGCAATTACCAAATGTTTTATCTCATATGGAAGGAAATAAAAAAAGACATGAATGTTAAAAGGTGATCAAGGAGAGGGAAGGGATCAAGAGGTCTGAGAAAGAAATAAGTATAAATTGTGGGAGGATAAATATGATTGAAATACTCTATTGTATATATATTAAAATTAAACCCATGATTTTAAATAATTAACATATGCTCATGGAAGTTATATGAATTATATTCAATTTCATTGTAGGCCCAAATTCTTTCTTTTGTGTGTTATATGTACTGATTTTTGTTTCTGTCCAGGCGAGAGACTGAGTGGAGCCACCCTGTCTAGACTTCCTAGAGCCTATCTTCCAGGGATACACTGAAGTTCTAGCACTTTGCTATTCACTAACCTTGGAACATATATGTATATATTATTTACAAGCAGAAAGAGGGATAGAAGAGAGACAGTCAGAGAGAATGGGTGTGCCAGCGCCTCCAGCTGCTGCAAAGAACTCCAGATGGATTTGCCACTTTGCATCTGGCTCTACATGGGAACTGGGGAATTGAACTCTAGCCATTAGGCTTTGCAGACAAGTGCTTTAACCGCTAAGCCATCTCTTCAGCCTGGGGTTTTTGGGTGTGACTTTTGGTGCTGCTCTTCACTGTCACTTGCTCTCACACTAATTTTTCTCTACCATCTCTAGTTTCATTTGACAATTATAAATATGAAGAGATATATTTTAAATATCATTTGACCTTTTCTAAATGAGCACACATTCTCCAAAAAAAAATTCTCTTGGATTCTGCAACAGTGTTTGATATCATGTCTACCTCAGTTCAATGTAGTTTCAGTATCACTTACAGAGTATACTGGCATTCTGCTTCACTCGATTCTCAAAGAAATTATTTCTCTTTGGAGTGAGAAAAGCTTATGCATAGTACAAAAACTGGAAGGTCTATAGAATAGATCAGTAAAATTCATCTCCTTCAGATTCTGACAAAAGTTTTTCTGGTAATTATATGATATTTTGAACTCTATTAGTTCCACATTTTCCCCTAAAGTATGTATATTTTATGGTATCACCTACCAATTCCATCAAAGTTATGTAGTCCTTTGAAATTACCAGACAGTATAATTTATTTCATGTAAGTCTTATAGATTCAAACTTACATCATATTCTTTATTCTGACAAAAGAGCTGTATAAAGACCTTTTAAGTTGTATTACATACTACTTACAGTTTATATAACAAACTATTTCAAATAGAATTATTGAACCAAAGAATGAATGAATATATTACCCACAGATATAATTGTAATAGCAACTCCCATTTATAATGTTATTTTAATTTTACTTCGGGTCTCCATTGCAAACCAAGGTCCATCTTCCAAAGGCATCACTGGCCCATTAGGGACTTCAGACCCTCTTCCATATACTGCCTCCCAGCAGCAACTTCTGGAACTGTGTGCACTTCATGACCAAATCCACACATGTATTTTTCATGCTTCAGAAAGTAATCCTCCATGTGTAGGACTTAGCCATATTGTTAATTCAGGGACAAATAAATTGTGACATTGAAGAGCAGATTACTTCTTTTCAGCTATTTCCTTTCAAAAGAGTTCACATTTCTATCATTCTGTGTTTTCTGTGTGGAATCGCCTGTGGCATCTTTCAGTTGTTTCAATATAAAGTATTTGGCCATCCTTAATCATAGTAACATCTCTTTAACAGTAACACCTTTAGCAGTCTCAGTGCCAATAAGTTAAAGTTGCTTGAACTTTTCCAACTTTAAATTTTAAAATTCTCAGTTCCATATTGTTAGCCAAACACATCAGTCAATTTCTTAAATTCAACCTTGATCAAACTCCCTGGGTACCAGCAACGGGAGGCATCCAGCCCTTATTTCAATAATGCAGTTCCAAGAAAGTTCTTTGTGGCCTCTCCTTCCGCTTAGAAAGTTCATAAGCCAAGATTCCAAATACAATCCTCTCTGAATTTAGCATTTTCAAATTCTTTGCAGAATAGTCCTTAAAACTTGGCTTACCCTTCTGGAAGATTTCTTCAGTTGTTCTTATGCACTTCTGTCCCATTCTTCTTCCAGGACACAAATTACAACCTCCTAACAAAGCAGAGTTTAACAGAGGAGGAAAGGATTTATTTGAAGCTTACAGATCCACAGAGAAAGAGAAAAAAACACCACCAGCATCTCCAAAAGCAAGCACACTCGGGCAGCCAAACTTCAGGAACTCCAGGTAGCACTCAGACTGCTCTCTGCCTACTTTGGGCTGGAATTCCAGATCCATCCCCAGAAACACCTTAGGGATGGACTCTAGGATCTACCCACAGTGACACCTTTTCCAGCCAGGCAGCTATAGAAAAGGTTCTAATAGACTTCTGAATCTATTGAGGGACATGCGTTCAAACTACCACACACACACACTCCTTGCTAAAAAGAAAACAACTTAAAAATTAGCTTTCTCAGAATTTCTCATCAATAGAGATAAACACAACGTCATTTCATGGTGATATTTCATGTGTGTTTTTATATGAATATACAGGAATAAATATTAATACAACACCATGAAAATGAGTATACAGGAATAAATATTAATACAAAACCATGAAAACTGAACCAAACTCCAATGTTACTGGCACCTCTGAGCCTATGAATCCTCCGTTCACTCACTCTCTACATCAATTCTTGCTGCTTAAATCTAGTACTTTCCGTTACCAGCAGCTCAGCAAGTCCTCAGCCTGATTTTCAGATTAGAGTGATAGAGATGTTGCTATTTTGCTTTCTTACAAAAATGAAAAATATGGTTTGGATTTGTAAATGTACTCAGAGGCGCAGCAATGGGCACTGAAATTATTATTTTTAAATGAAATAAAAATAGAGCTGACAGGAAAAGAACTTTCACAGCAGTTATTATTGTGTGTTATTATTAACCACAGCATGTGGTGACATTTCAGACTCCAAATCCACAGATATATATCCTTGATCATGGGTACTCCAGAAGCTGAGGGGAAGAAAACAGAAATGCTGTTCTCTAGCTTAGCATGAGAGAATAGTAAAAAAGAATGAATTGAGAAAATTGATAATTTTGCAGAATTTTCCCCATCCTAAAGGTAAGAGGGTTAGGTCTATAGTATCGTCCACCCAGAATACTACTTAGAAAATGCAGATGATTATGTTTGACTTTCTAATCTGTATTAAATCTGTTACATCACTGATGAATTCACAGACGAACACCATATTTTGTCTAATTATTCTGCTTAGGTTTCTAAGTTTAGCTGAGTGAGTGTAACCTGAGAGCCTCATTATACACATACATAAAGATCCAGACTTTCTGGAAGAGAATATCCATTTATATTACTCAAATTTCTGTGAAAAGAAAGCGGACATACATACTGCATATGTGAAATCAAAGGAGCACAATGGAGTCATTAGGAATATGAATTTGGAATAGAAGGAATGGGAGCAGTGTTTGAAGCAACATTGCTTTGCTTGCTACATTTGTGTTGGGGGTGGGGTATCTGGATCTCCTAAAGACTATATTACCTAGACTATTGAATGTGATACTAGAAGCCCCTACTCATACAGGTGTTCTCAAGATTAAATTATACCATTTCTAATTAATCTCTTAGATCCATGTCTGACAAACTCACCTAACTGAAAGAACAAAACTGAAACTCCCAGTATATAGGACATAGAGCCCAGGGAATAAGTTAATACTCTCCTTAAATATTGGCCTTGCTCCACCATGTCCTTAGCACAGTCACTGACCCACAGCACTTTGATAAATTATTTTTATTATACAAATATTAATATAGCAGTCTTTTTCATGATAGATTGAAAATCCTTTAAAGAAAATGAACAACAGGAAATTACCTCTATTGATGTAAAGGAATTTTCCAAAGAATGATTTAACTAAATCAGGTCATTACATTTTTGTCAGAGAAGGTCAATGCAGGCCGCTGAAGACTAGTTCTTTATGATTAAGGATACATTTCTTATCTTTCAGGCATCCTTAGTATGTAGATGAGCCCCTGGTCTCAACTCAGTTGCTCCACTTCTCTGTTTCGATGTCAGGCAGGAAGAAATGGAAGCATAAGGGGAGTGGAGAGAAGGGATATGCTCTATTTGACAGCCATTTAAATCCTGAAGCACAACTTTTTTCATCTACAATTGGTCAAAATCATGTCATTTACCCACTGGTTTATCAGGAGTGTACAGAGCCCCATGTCACCCTTATATGTCACCCTATTCATACTGTGATGGTTAAGTTTTGATGTCAACTTGACCTTTCAACTAATCTTGGATTAGTTGGATGTTCACAGGAAGGCAGCCTTTCAGTAGGGGGCAGGATGTAAGCAAGATCAAAGGAGGTAGAAGTAAACATCCTTTCCTGTGTGGGCAGTGCAGGAAGGAAATTCCAGAGACTCAGGAAGCCATTAAGTCTGGAATAGGGTTGCAAGACCCCACCCTAAGGCTATATAAAGGACAAGGAATTCTCTTCTTTACTCCTGCCTGTTTGCTGTTCCATGTGTGGTGTTGGTGATAGGTTTCTGTCTCTGCTTGGACCTGTGAAAGAGGACCAGCCTCTTTCACTTTTATGGGACATCCCCTGGATCTGTAGCTTGAATAAATTGTTTCCTTCCATAAACTGTGCCTGGTTTGGAGATTCATCCCAGCGGTGTGTGGCTGACTGGGACACATACTATGGAAGATATTTGCCTTCTATAAATCACATAGATATTAAAATATATAGTAATATCAGTTGAAAGAAAGTGATTTGGGTACTCAGCTATATCTATGGTCATATAAAAAATCTCAAAATAAAACCAACTTCAGGTAGTCAAGATTATAGTGCTATTTTCATGAGCAGCCATGAAGTTTTTAGTATGCTTTGATGATGAAAATGATCAGTATTTGTCTGGCTTCATTATGGTTGTGATCAGTTTCTTATTGCTGTGACTAACGTACAACTTGAAATAGCTTGTAGGTGGAAAACATTTATTTTGGCTTAGAGATTTGAGGGGAAGTTTGATGATGGTGGGGAAATAATGGTATGAGCAGAGGTAAGACATCACCTCTTGGCCAACATAAGGTGGACAATAGCACCAGGAGAATGTGCCACACACTGGGACAGGGAAGCTAGCTATAACTTCTATAAGTCTGCCCCCCCAAAAAAACACATCACATCCAGTAGGCTCTAATTTCCAAATTGCTACCAGCTGGGGACCCAACATTTAGAATATGTTTATGTGGGATACCTGAATCAAGCGACCACAATTAGCTAAGGTTTTTTCCAATGTACTACAATGTATTTCTTAGAATGACACTGTTTCTGATCTGGTAAATCAGATCACTAAATGCTGGATTTCATTCTTTTCATTTGGTCTTCTTAGAAATGTTAAATGATGATTAACTATGCTTCTCCTGTTGACTTAAGTATCTTAAATGTCACCTGTGCATATCCTCAGAACCGGTCAAGTCATGTTACAGAGTTGTCTGATTGCCAAAGCAGTGAATTCAGATGTTGAAGCTAGGGGCTTATACTTCATCCCTTCTCTGCAGGTTTACTTCTCTGGGCCTGTGCTGTCCTCATTTGTGAAACACAAAAGGGAGCCAGAACCTCCAACCAGGTCTGCTCTTGTAAGTATAGAATTAGATAATAGATTAGGAAACGCTATTTGGAAGTGTGAGTGCCAGCTATACAAATGTGATAAATTATTATTATTGATCCAGGAGCCTAGAGTGGCAATCCACTTGATACTTTTTCAGAAGCTTAATTAGGCATTTTCAGCAAACCATCTCAGTTGATAGCAAGGGAAGCCTGATCCTTCTTTTTTGACAGGATCAAGGACTCTCTCTGCTATGGTGCCCTCCTGCCTCAGGGTGTATCATCAGCACTCTTCAGCAAATAAATGTAAGAATTAGTCTACAAATGGAATAAGCCACTAACTATTTATGTCAAGAGTTTGGTTGTTTTTCCTATTTTAGTCCAAATAAGGCAGTGTGTATCATTCAATTCATTTTCACATTTATTTATTTAGTGGTTTCTGCATCTCATACACTTGTGCTAATCTGGCGACACAGAAAGGAAAAGAAAATTTTGACTCTACCTTCATGGGTTTTCCAATTTATCATGGAAGAGCAGTATTAAACACTTAATTAAACACGTTCTGTTCCATTAGTCAACTAAGTATACTCCAAATCTGTACAGAATGAGGAAAGGAGACAAGAGGAAGAAACACAATGGAAAATTTTTATACAGGTTGCATACAAACACCACATTTGAAAATCATAAGCAGCATTGCCTAAAATTTATTAAATTTATATATCAATCAATTCCACTTTAATATTGAAATTTTAACTCCAAATTCAGATAGAGAATGCATGAAGAATTTAACTGGCCAATTTGGAATTTATCAATTCTATAACAACAATACTAAATAAATTCATAAATCACCAATATGAAATTAAATCATTGCTATAAAATAATATTTATTAATATTAATGAGAACCTATATAATCTGTACATCTAACTATATAATAAACTTATGAACATACATTGATTTTTTTCATATGTATATATGTATATATATATATATATATATATATATATTCAACTAGTTTTGAAGCAGGTGACATATGAAGTAAGATATCATAAGTCAAATTGCTAGAAAAAAAATAAAAGCAGGAGCCACTCTGTCTCTCCCCTGTGGTCATTTGTCTTTTAATTCAGGATTTAGTTTGGCTGTTAACTCTTCTACAAAATATTTCACTTTTGGAAGCAAAGCTGAATACATGTTACTAAAAGAAAATACCTTTCTTATTTGATGAAATTTCATTGATTTAAAAAAAAAAGACAGCTCGTGGTCTGGGGAGATGGCTCAGTATTTAAAAGCACATGTTATATAAGCCAGACAACTGGCATTTAAATATTGAGACACCACAGACACCCAAAACAAACAGGTCACACAAGCATCTGTAATCCTAATGTACCTAGGGCAATGGGAATCGAGAAAATCCCAAAGATCATGAGCCAGTTAGTTCAGCATTCACAGGGGCAAACAACAACAGAAATGCTGTTTCATATAAGTTGGATATCAAGAACTGATACACCCAGGACTGCCCTCAACAGGCTTGATGTCACACACACACACACACACACACACACACACACACACACACACGAACAATAAAATATTTCTCAAATAATTTTTTATGTAGTTAATGATTAGGCTAATAGCTACATGGCACTTGCATGTTACTTACTGCTCTGACTGGAAATATTAAAACATAGATGCTTAGTTTTTAGAATCATACTGTGAAAACGCATAGCAACAATAGTAAAGAGAGAGCATAAGGGTGATCCCCATATTACCCTTGGAAACACTGAAAATACCTCTGTGGAAGATTAGAAGGTAGATTCTATCTAGGTAGTCAGGGCTGGCCCACTATTACCTCACATCACAACTTTACCACGCCTATCTTCGAACTCCCTGGCCAAGCCTGTGCCCTACCTAGATGAAGGTGTGTCCCTCTTAGGTCAGGAGCAATAAAATGATCACTTGATGAGGATCCTTGTCCTTTCCAATCTCAAACTCTACCCTGGCCAGAAGCAGGTGTCTTTTTGACTCTGGACTCATGCAGATCGTGCTCTGTGAAGAGGTGATGGGTGCTACCTTTACCTAAAAGAGAACTACTTAATCATAGATTCTATTTTCGAATTTTCTTTAAAATTATCTCTTTTTTTCCCTTTTCTGATGGTCTTTAACAAGCCCCGTGGTGGTGGGTTACCTTTTATTCTTTATTCCACTACTTCCCCACGCCCCTTCTCCTGGTGGATAAACTGCATTGTGAAATCACTCCGAGTGGTCAATCTTTGGCATTCTTGAGATAAGAACTCAGGGCAGCCTCACATTACCTCTTCCCAATGATATGATGAATGCTGGGAATGTGGGTTTCTCCCTGTTTGAGGCCTGGCTTGGCAAATGTCATAAGACCTCCCTAATGATTATGTATAATCTCCATGACTTTGCTTCTGTGTAAAATAATTTTTGTTTGACTAACTACTTACCAAGCTGAACATTTCATAGAATGGTGTGAAATTAGGCTCAATAAACATAAGACAACTCTGGCCTGTTATTATTATAGCTAAAATTTATTGGATTTTATTATTTTCTTTTGTTTACACTGCTGTGCTTCTCTAGAAACAGGCATAGCCATTATGACAAAGACCATCTGGTCCACAAGGCTAAAGATATTTAATCTGTGTCCCTTTGAAGAAGAGTCTTTTTGACTCATGATGTGGCATACATAAATTGTCCTCAATAATATAGGTAAATTGTATTTCTGGCTTTCTTTCATATATTTTGATCTAGGTCCTAATGTTTAAAATTTTGCACAACTTCATTAAGTTATTAAACATCTGTGGGTTTCTATATCCTTTTGTGGTGATTTGTGAATGTATGGTCTCCATAGTCTGAGGTATTTTTGATTAAGCTTGCCACATAAGTCTCCAGCATCATGCTGGAGAAGGTGTCACTAGGGCTGATATTTTAGTCCATCCCTAGTGTAAAAAGCCAGTTTGAGCTCTGGCTTCTCCTTTTTGCTGGATGTTGGTGGCGTTTCTATGCTTTGGATCTATGGAAGTGAGCCAGATTTTTCTGCCATTATGGAACTTCCTCTGGATTCTATAAGTTTAAATACACCTTTTTCTCCCACAAACTATTTCTGGTTAGTTGTTTGTTACAACAATGTGAAAGTAACTTCAACAGTGAACAGTGAACCTACAAGTGGACATGTGGCCATTGCTGTGATGAATCTGACCACGTGGACATCTGTCTTTCGCAATGTATTGGCAAGAGGAAGGTGGAAGGATTTGGTACTTTTGACTTGAAAAGCCTTCCCAATATGTAACAGAACTTGAAGGACTATTCTGGTGAGAGTTTGAAAATGTGAAATGTAGAGAGAATTATGGACAATGAAGACTTGGCTTATGAACTGTTAAAGGGGAAGAGTGAACTTTGTTGGAACTGCACTACTGACTGAAATGTGGGTTACATTCTTCTAATCATGTCCAAAGAATTTGATCAATTTAACAGTAATGGACTGGAGTGCTTGGTGGGAGGTATAGAACAGAAGAACAGGAAAGATATATTTTATCATAGAAAAAAATCAAGCAAGTTTAAAGTTTTAGTGTATTGAAGCAGCAGATGTTAGGTTGATTACCACCATCAAGGGTGAGCCAATTGCTTTACACTGGAACAATGAAAAAGAAGAAAGTCTGAGGGTGAATTCACCCACAGAAGACTCAAGTCAGCAAGAATACAAATTCTATTGCAAGGAGGAGGCTTGAAGGAAGATTTCTAAAGAAGTAACCTATTTCTTCAAGGTCAAAGCCCACCCCACTCCCCACCCCCACCCTCACCTCTATTTATGAATTTGGATATGTTGCTTTCCTGGTAGTTTTGGAAGCATGAACAATTCAAGGAAGCAGGGCATGTTCCACAGTTCCAGAAGCTACTATGATGTCACAAAGTGAAACAGGGTCAAAATATCTATATGGAAAGGCCATTAAATGAAGATGAACCTGTTCTAGAAGCTCTGCTGAGATTTGGCATGAGAAATAAGTAGGAATCCGCTCTATTGGAGGCCCACTAAGGCTATTGTATGGTGCTTTGAAAATGGACCTGAAAATAATTTGTATAAACTGGACTGTGGAATAGCTGCCATGGAGAGCAGCTGGCCCAGGATGAAATTTTCTCTGGGTTAAAAGATAGAAGATCCTTCACCAATGACCAAACCAAATAAAAGAGAGTGCAGATCCATTCTATGGTAAGTGAATAGCTGCTGTGGGGAGCTGCTGGCCCAGGATGGAATTTTCCCTGCGTTGCTCAGACCAGTTGGAGTGGCAGAATTGGAATCCAATTTTGTCACTATTTAAGGATGTTGAACATGAACTGAAGATGTTTGATGTTTGCCTACTAGTTATTGATTTTACATTTGTTCACTCTCTCCTTGTTATGTCTTGTAGGAATGGAAATGTTTACTCTGTGTCATTATGTTTTGGAAGTATATAACTTGTGTTTTGATCTTAGAGGGCTCACATTTAAGAGAAAGTCAACTCTCAGATGAGAGTTTGTACTTTTGAACAATGTTAAAGTTGGTAAAGACTATGGGTACCTTTGAAGTTGGATTCAGTGTAGTTTGAATTATGAGATTATCGTGAGTCTATGGGTGGTCAAGGGCAAAATATGGTGGTTTAAATGTGAATGACTATCCTCTATAGACTAAGCTATTTTTATAAATATTTTATTTATTTATTTATTTAGTTAGTTAGTTAGTTAGTTAGTTACTTGAGAGAGGGAGAAAGAAAGAGAGAGAATAGGTATACCAGGGTCTTTAGCCACTGCAAATGAACTCCAGACACGTGCCCCCTGCGCATCTGGTTTTATGTGTGTACTGTGGAATCAAACTCTGGTCCTTCTGCTTTGCAGGCAAATGCTTTAACTACTAAGGCATTACTTAGTGGAGGCTATTCTGAGGTATTTTTTATTAAGCTTGCAATTAAGTCTCCAAGAGCCTTCTGGAGGAGGTGCCACTAGGAATGATTTTCTTTTCTTTTCTTTTTTGTTTTTTTGTTTATCAAGGTAGGGTCCCGCTCTAGTCCAGGCTGACCTGGAATTCACTATGTAGTCTCAGGGTGGCCTTGAACTCATGGTGATTCTCCTACCTCTGCCTCCTGAGTGCTGGGATTAAAGGTGTGTGCCACCACGCCCGGCTTGATTTTCCAGCCCTAAGATGTATAAAGAGCCAGCTTGAACTCTGGATCTTCCTGTTTGCTGGCTTTTGGTGTTAGTGTTTCTCTGCTATGGATCTATGGAAGTGAGCCAGATTCTTCTGTCATGATGGAACTTCCCCTGGATTCTGTACATTTGACATAATCCTGTTCCTTCCATAAATTACTTCTGGTGAGGTATTTTTCCCAGAAATGTGAAAGTAACTACAACACCTTTCTATGGAATATTAACTATCTTATATTGCAGGAATAATGTGACAATTGTGTGAAACCATGTAAGGAAGCACTATTTTTGGCATATGCAGTAATTTACATGTCTCATTTTGTTTTACAGAATAAAGGCATTCAATATCTCCAGGATACTGAAAATATAGCTTGAGATTTATATTTATATAGAGTTGGGTGTTATTTATAGGTAGGAGTGATCATTTGATCCAGGTGTCCCCCACAAACAAATGAATGTTTTTTCACATTGATTCATCTGTAGAGAAGTCAAAAGTTTTTTGTGTAATAGGTGTACTGTATTATTTACTTTTATCATTGCTACTACCAAATACATAGCAGCAACAGCTAAAGGAAAACACAGTTAAAAGAGTAGAGTCCACCAGTGGAGAAGGCATAGTAGAGCCCCAGGTGGTGAAATGTCTTACCGGGGTTCCTCACACCTTGACAGATTAGAAAAAAGGAAGTTTAGGCTGGAACCAGGGTATCACTTTCAAGGTCCACTCCCAGTGAGGCACTTCTGTTCGCTAGGCCATACTAGTTCCAAAGGTTCTATGATCTTCCCAAACAACACCATCTGTAGACTTTAGAGATAGGGATAGTTCATTCTTAGTACTGTACTGACATTCACTTTGACTACAAGGCAGTCAAGCAGACATGATTATTAAAGCTTTTATGATAAGTAGATGGTATGGCTTTAACGTTAAATTTGTCCTTCGGGTTTATTCATTTGAATACTTAGTCCCCAGCTGATGATGCTCTTTGGGGAACAACTTTCAGCTTCCATCTTGTACATTCTTATTCAGTTGAGGTCTTATACTTCAACTTCATTCAGCCTAGGCCACAGTTAGGTCCAACTTTGTAGCTAAGATAATTATCAGAATCACACTCTGATACTCAAGTTAACTTGATTAAGACTGAAAATTCATAAAAATTATATATATGATAAACAGTAACAATAGCTAAATCATCAACAAAAATATCCATCTTAACCCAAGAGTTTTTGGAATCAGGTTTCCAATACAGTATGGGAAAGCCTTATCTCTGTTAGAATTAGTAAGTTTCCATAAGATGCTTATCTTCTTATCTTGCACAGATTCTCTGAATATTAGTCTAATTATTAGTCTGGAAGTAATCAAGACATGAATCTTAAGTTTCATCATTCTACTTCAAGGTACTATTTTTGGAGGACATGAATTACAATATTCTTTTCAGGAAAGAAGTACAATTGTTTTACTTTGAAAGGAAGAAGAGCTACTTCTATGAAATGTGGTATAACAAAGAGGCTCAATGTCTATAGCTTACTTCAACTTTGCTCAGAAAATGTTTCCCAAATATTAGAGACCTGATGCCTTTGCACAACAAAAATGGTACTAGGGAGTTTTACATTTAATTTATGTTATGACCTACCTTTGCCAGATTTGTCTTTGGGTTTAATTTCCTGACTTCTTTACCCTGAGAATATATAAAATTATCATCCTTTTACATCAGTCCCAATGGTATATTCTCTTACCACAAAGATCCTCAGTTGAAAAATCCACACTTTTTCCAAGTTTTCTATTGCTATTAGAAGCAATGAAGCCCTATATACCCACTAACAAAATTGATTGTGGAAAATATATTTACATCAAGTGTTATCTTGGATAATAGATTGAAACTGAAGAAAATAATATTTGAGTAATATTTTGTTAATTCATTTATTTGCTAGCAGAGGGAAGAAAGACAGAGAATGGGTATGCCAGGAACTTTAGCCCCTGAAAATGAACTACAGATGCATGTGCCATTTTGTGCATCTGGCTTTATGTGGTACTGGAGAATCCGACCTGGGTGGTCACACTTTGCAGGCAAGTGCTTCAACCACTGAGACATTTCTCCAGCCCCTCAAACAGTGTTTTTGTGTTTTGTAATTCCATGACCAACCAGGAATAACCTTTACTAGTCAATGAAATCATTAACTTTAAACCCATTAAAACAAAGACATTCCACATTTCTATCCATAGTGTTTATTCCTGTAGAATCATTTCAACAGATATATGTTGAGTTTCAATCAAGAATTTATATCCATCAGGATTATAATGGAATCACAGGTTTACTGTAAAAGCAGAATCTTATACAATTTTGAGAAGTAAAAACCATGCAAATAGTATTGGAGAATCAGAAAAGTCACTAACTAGATGTTGAAAAACACTGATATAGAAGGGAACAAAAGAGTGTTCCAAGAAAGTTGAGAATCCATCTCTCACTGGACTTTTCCATTTGGGGAGGCTTTTGATTATATTTTCAATCTCAATGGATATGTTAGGTATTTTTAGGAGATTTATCTGCTCCAGATTTAACTTTGGTAGGTGGTAGGTGTCCAGTAATTCATTCACTTCTTCCAGATTCTCCAGTTATGTGGCATAGATGTTTTGGAGGTATGATCGGATTCTTCTTCCAATTTCATTTGTATCTGTTGTGTGTTGGTTCTGTCTCTCTGCAGTTCTGTGGGCCTCTTGTATCTGGAATGGCCTTTTCTCTTGAGAATGGGAAAATTTTCTTCAAAAATTTTGTGAATATATTCTCTATGCCTTTCTATATAATGTGAAGAAGTAAATTTAGTTGAAAATCAAGATTCTAAAACAAACATGAAATAACTTCCAACATATGTATTTTGGTCCTTAGTGTTCAACCTCTCTTTCAAAGGTAGCTTTTGTCAGCAACTAATGTTCCTAACACATCATAATTTATACACAATTAATTAATGATCTATGTTGTGATTTTATTTTGATGGCATTGGTGATTTGACTGGCCTGTGCTTTGGTTCAATAGTCAATAGAGAGAGAGCATATATTTAGCTCTAATTGCTGAAGGAGCAAACCACCACTCATAACCCAGCTTGATGTTTGCACTAATGGAAATCTGCCCAGTCAAATCATTGGAAGTGATTTACAAAACAGCTATCTTTTAGAAAAAATACCTTAAAATGAATTACTTTTTGTAAAGATATTTTCTCACCAATTCTAAGAAGACAATGTTCAACATGATGTTGGAAAAGGTGTGCATCATACTACTGTTTTTGGAAAAATAAAGATTATTTTACTTAGTTATTTCCAAGTGATCTCAGTGTAGAAATAAGCTGAACCAAAATTAGTATTAGATTATTTCTAATATATATATATATATATTATATAATATATATAATATATTTATATTTATTTCTAATATATATATATATATATATATATATATATATATATATATATATATATATTTGGGAGCAGACAAGCTTTTAAGATTGAAGAAGTGTGAGAGGAAAATGTTGATTGACACATGGCTGTCTAAAAGACTTCTTCACAAATCAATTTGAAAGAACTACAACACTATGGAAAGTTTGTTACAAAGCTAATGCCTTTAAAGAATAGATGGTGATGGAAGTAAATAATCCTCTTTGATGCTGTTAACATAAGGTAAATTTTGTCTCCTTAGAGGTGAGAAATGGAAAATACATATTACATAAGGCAAGACTCACAAATCGTTCTCACTCTTTTCATTTCAGAAAGATGTATAAAATATGTCTTACTTCTTAAGAGTCAGTTAAAACACAAATATTAGTAAACATAAAATATTCTGATAAGTAAAATCTTTTCATTTTTCTCCATTGATTCTAAGCCGATTTACTACATACATACAAATCAACATATAAAGGGATAGTGAGATGACTCTATGTAGAAGGAAATATGCAGCATTTAATTTAAGGTCTCTTTCATAAATAGACACAGAGGGTTAAACTGAAACAAACTGGAAATGCCAGGAGAACAATCACAGAATGTGAAATCAACTAAAAGAATTGGCAGGATGGAAAATGAAGAACTCATAACAAGACTCATTGGATTTCATTGCTTGCTGGCCCTCACATGTAGACTAGAATACACATGGCCAAACAGATGTGGTGTTTTCAGTGGAAAGGAAAATCCTATAATGGGAAATTGTTCAAGGGAGCTAAAATGATAAAGGATAGAATTTTGAGTTAATAATAAACAGGGCTAAAATATGTTATAGTGCATTTTATAGAAGAAATGACTCCAAATTCCCACATAGATTCATGAATTTCATTGTGTTCACTTCCGCTCCTTGTCCCCTTTAACAGTACACACAATATTGCAATAAGATGAAATTGCTCAAAATTTGCAGAGGATGCTTTCTAGTAAAAATATATTTTGATAAACAGTAACACAAAATAAAAATATATTTTTGATCTACTCTGAAAATATGTGCAATAAGGACATTTTACTTACAAATAAAATCAAGCAAACTCTTTGGATGTGTAAAATGTCAATCTGTGAATCAGAGAAGTAAATATTGGGAAAAATAAGAAATAGCATATTCATATAACGTTTAAAACATTCTACATAGAAGCCATAGACAGTTTCAGAAAAATTTCATTGGGGGGGGTGGATAGATACTTCCTATTGAATTTCTGATCAGGGAGGTAACCGATAACCCCCAATACAGTACAGGCTATATACAAGGCTGTTGGTTGCCCACAACACAGAGCTGGATGTTAAGACACTGTTGGTGAAGTCACACATATCTTTGCTACATGTCACTGAGTAATTAAACTGGAATTGAGTTTGCAACCTCTGTTGAGTGTCATATATCTGGAAAGTCCTATGCAGCCTGCTGAAGGAGAAATGTCATTAATGGGCTTAACTGGCAGTGGACCTTGCAAGCTATACTGCTGGCCAACCAAGCAAAATGTGCCAACTGTTGCAATGGTGGCAAGTTTATTATGGCAGAAACCAGATGCTCTCTCACTAAACTTGAGGCTTCCTCCATGGGAAGAAATTCATGCCTAATACTCAAAACGTAGTCAAATATCTGTGGCTAGGGAGGTCATTATCCCTACGAAAAAGCTACTATTTGTCTAAATGGATATATATCATGCCCAACAAATTACCCTCTAATATTTATTTCATGCCCATATATTAATGTTACTTTTAACTTTTGGTTAGAGCTTTTTCTTTCAGATGGCAGAGAACACTGTGGAGACACAAAATTCACCAAGCTTCTGAGAATAAATCAGTAGAGTGTTCAGTACTGAGGAATCTCTATGCCAACCTCCAAGGCTCATGGACCATTTCGGAAGAGATGGTAGAAAGAATGTAAGAGGCAAAGAATGAGGAAGGCTGCTTACAATGCTGTCTTCCAGACACAAAGTTGTCATCCATCACATGACCCCACAGTGGCTGACACTATTTGTACCTGCATAATATGAGGGAACAATGATGACATCAAGTTAGAAAGGAGACCAAATGGAAAGAAGAAGAGGTTCAGGGTAGGAAGGTTTGGGGCAAAGAAGGGTGACAGGATGGGGCTATGATCACGGCATAATGTGTTTATGGAGGTTGTCAGTAAAAAGATTTGAAAAATTAAATTTGAATTTTATTAAATCGTAATTACCTTCTAAAATATTTTTCAAATAGAAATCTCATGTGAAAAACAACATTCAAGTTATAATGTTTGTTTCATTTTTACATTCATAATAAGGTAATTGCAATAGTGAAAATAAGCTATTGAAAAAATGTATCATTTTATGCAATTTCTATGCATATTTATTAAAGTTTGTTACAGACTTTCAGTCACATTGATCAGTTATCAAAGATTTTGCTTTAAACTATTTATAAATACTTCCTTTCCATGAAACCACTAAAAACATTCTGTTCATTATTTTGATAGACAAGCATACATATCTGAATATATATGTACACACACACGCACATATATATATATATATATATATATATATATATATATATATATATATATATATATATATATATATATATATGATCACAGTTTGAGGAGAGTTCAAAATTAAAATGGAAAAAAGGAACCCTGAATCAAATTGCTAGAGCAGAATAAAACCTGATCCCAAACGCAGAGCATCTTGGTGTAGACCAACTAAGAGGGAAACCACATGCTGTCTTCAGAGGTTAGCAAGTGTGGTCTGAGAAAGATATTCTGAAGTCACATTCATCAGGTAGAAATCATGACCTCAGAGGTGAATTCCTGTGTGGGTGTAATGACTTTTGTCTCCTTTGCCTAACACCAGTTCAGTTACCCAGTTGTTTAAGTGTTTCAAGCTGATGCTGATGATTTAAATATGGAGATGCAGAGCAATCTTGGAATACCTTCCATGAAATATTAGGGAACTACATTAGTATTATTTATGTGGAACTTTGAAAATTTTTATGGCTTTTTTGAAAATTTATTGCTAATAATCATACACCCAATATGAACAAGTCTTGTGTTGTTACCCCATTTCCCTCCTCCCTGGCCCAAACCCACTAAGGACCCTCCTCAAGTGGGATTGATGGAATGGTCCGTTGGATGGGGGTTATGAATTGCAAGAGCTGTAGACTGTTCTGTGTGTGTGTGTGTGTGTGTGTGTGTGTGTTGTTGTTGTTGTTGTTGTTGTTGTTGTTGTTGTTATTGTTGAGGGGGTCAGTGTCTCTGGATAGTCTCCCCTAACATGGCTCTTACAACCTTTCCACGTCCTCTTCCACAAATTCACTAAGTCATGGTGAGTTTGTTTTAAGTCTGCTTTATTATTGAGCTCTGAATAGTCTCTGGATTTCTGCTTTGGACTATTTTGGACATCCCCCTTGTCTATCTCTGTTATCCTTTCATAGATTATCTGACTTGCTGAGGAGGTAGCTCTGTTGCTCATCTGACCAATGCGTTAAATGTTTTGTTAGGGCTCTAGATGGTTAGTTAGGGGTGGTTTGTCTCCTGCTTGGGTGCCCCACCATCATCTCAGGTACTGTTGGGTTGTCCATAGTTCTCATTGCTGTCTGAAAAATACAAACAGAATCTCTATCAGAGAGTTTATTTTGATCCTGTATTGGTTGTTTTTTGTTACTAACTTTTCTCTATGGCCAATTACTGAGTATTGAGATGCGTTTATAATCAATATCCAATGGGGGTTTCCACCTTTTTCTTTGTTTTTATACCCCACTAACTTCCACCTGGAGAGGAATAGTCTCATCTGAGAAATTGACTGTATAATCCTGGAAAGATATTTAAAATATTCAGTGATGTCATACCATTGAATTCTTTAATGAGTAAATGATACTGGAATTAAAATCTCTTAATATCCATCTCACAACGACAATAAAACAGTAAGATAAGAGTCTGATATGACAAGTAGATTTGGATTCCATCCTTTATTCCAGGTATATTTACTGCTCTGTGGATCTATTGTTGTTGTGTAAGGTGAAGAGAGTTATCCTCTTTAATGAGTTAACATCCCAGATTGCATCCCTTTAATAAGGATGTTCACAGCACAGAAACAAGCCAGCTTTGCTACACAAAACGGGGGCAGTCATTGGTAAAACAGTTATCATTTTTAAAATTAATTATTTTTAATATATTATATATTGGACATATTCCTATTTGGTTATATTCATATATCCCATGTATCCCTCCCTCTTTCCATGGAGGGTCCTAACCAGGGAAATGGTTCAGGTTCATTCATAAAGGAGACAAAATGGCAGATGGGATCTGGGAAATACTTTAGAAATGAAGGGATTTTGCCTGAAAAATAGCTTGCGATTTAATTTCTTGGAGAGAATAGAGGAAGTGGAAAGGAATTGTGATCTCTAGAAATACAAAGCTCAAAGTAGACACAGGAAGTCAAGACTGACCTCAAATATAAGGGAACACAGGAATATGGAAGAAAAAGATGTTTTGTCTTTATGTCTGAACAATATGTATCCCATGGAATTATCAGATATGATCCCAAATTGTGAGTGTTGAATGGAAGGTCATTACAACTCTCCTGACTATGGACAAGACATATGGAGTCTTCATTATGAAGTCAATCTTTGTTCAAAGCTCATCCATTGTGCAAAGCTCAGAGTCCAGAATTCCAGCCACAGGCAAAAACAATTTGTAGATACCATATTGACAATTAAAGCCAGATATTGACAATTAATTGACAATTACTTGTTTGGCCTAGGGTTATGGCTCACTTATTAAAGTGCTTCCTGCTCAAGCCAGAGTACTGGAGTTCAGACCCCAGAAGTTTCTGAAAGCCAAGCAAAATGATTTCAGGATGGGAGTGGAGACAGGAGAGCCTGAGAAGCTCTGGGACCAAGCTGCCTCTCAGCAGTAGCAGAAAGCAACAATGACAGTAGAACTTGTCTTAAATGATGTTGAAGGTAGGGACTGACACCTAAAATTTCCTTGTGACCTCCATAGATGTGTTGTAGCACACATGTGCTTACATTCAAACATGTGACCACCCTCTCACACACATGCACATACATTATGCATACCAACAATTTTAAATAGAAAATTTTAATGCATAAACTCAGAGTTGTATAATTCTTTTTCATAATATCTTAAAGTCTAACAAACATGTTCTTAGTGATCAGAAAATATTTCCTAGTCTTTATATTTTAACACGTACCCTAATTATTTACCTCTGGGTTCTCTATTGCCTTTAAAAAAGTTATAGTTTTAACTATGTGCCACATTTAGAAAGCTCTAACAAGACTAAAAATAAGTTGCAACAGACTTGTTATACAACAATTCAGGACTCAATATATAGTTTTCAATAAAGAGAAAAGCTAATGTAGGAATTGTTACACCTTCATATGAATTCATTATTTTCATGCCTTGAAGGACAAAAAATGAAAAACAATTATGGCATTGAAAACATCATTGTAAATGCTTCCTGGTCTGGCCTGTGCAATCGGAAGAAAAAATTTACATACAGTAGGTAATCAAATTTATATAAAATGTTGTTGTGCATCATTTTATTATGTACTCCTTAACTTGATGAGTTCATTTCTGTACTGAAAAATATTTCCAACAATTGCATCCTGCTAGTGTATTTCAGAGATTATTATTTTAATGTTATAAATACTTTTCAGAAGTTTTCTCTTAGAAAGTGTGAAAATATTTCATAAATTTCATTTGGAGGCATATAAAATGTGGATCAATATAAAGACACCAGGCTTTGACTATTACCTCTTCTCAAAATAGTAAGCATAACTATGGTTAGCACGGTGAGACAGAACAGAGTGAAATCAGTCCTTGAGAGTAGTTTTGAAAATTGGTAGATCTAATCTTTACATAGAATTTGAAGTCAAAATGGTATACCATTTATGGTCTACTTGTGCTTTAATAGAGTTTGAATCAAATTATATTACCTTGCAACTGAGGACATCTAGGTTCCAAATAAACATTCAGATTTATGAGTATTCATTGTGCAATGGTGTTAATGTAGTTATGCATAGAGCTGAGAAGATATAAAACAATAAACCCTGAAACACTGAGTTGCTTTGGCAAGTAGGCTATAAGGTCTAGCACTGCAGTGCCTACTATGGCCTTTGCAGTGTATTAAATAAACATGTCTTTTTATTTTTTCATTCAAAAATGGAATTCAGGAAAGTGAAGATTAACCAGTAAAGGAAAACCAGAAGGTGAGCCATTTTGTTAAGATATGAAGCAAGAAAACAGTTATTAAAAAATGGAAGGTTTAGCTGAGCATGGTGGCGCATGCCTTTTATCCCAGCACTTGAAGGATTTCTTTCAGTTCGAGGATGGCCAACCTGAGCTAGAGCAAGACCCTACCTTGAAAAAACAAATATATATATATATATATATATATATATATATATATATATATATATATATATATATATATATATATGATCAAATAATAGGGATCAAATAGTGGGGATTAATAGTAATTAATAAGCTGACATCATATTAATTTTATTGGAATGAAAAGTATCTTAATTGGGTTTGAGTTACATTCAAATTGGACTAGAGAAAGTGGGATATACAAAATATAAGCAACCAAATCTCTCTCATGAGGGAAATTAAAGCCTAAAGGAGAAAAAAGGTTAATAGATTATAAAACATTCTTGGCAGGAATTTAAATATATTTTCAATACATGCTATAAATTATGAAGAAACAGCACACTAAAATCCACTAATATGGATTATAGTATTATTAACCAAGGATGGTAGGAAAATGGTTTGCTCTTGCACAGTTAATGTTTTTAATAGGATTGTTATTATTTTAAGAGAAAGGCCAGGTGTGGTGGCACATACCTTTATTCCCAGCACTAGGAGACAGAGGCAGGAGGATCACAATGAGTTTGAGGTCAATCTGAGACTGCACAGTGAATTCCAGGTCAGTCTGAGCTAGAGTGAGACCCTACTTACAACAGCCAAGGGAACAAACACAAAAACCAAAACGAGAGAGAGAGAGAGAGAGAGAGAGAGAGAGAGAGAGAGAGAGAGAGAGAGAGAGAGAGAGAGAAAGAGAGAGTAAGGTTTGTTGGAATTTGACAGATTAGACTGTAATGAGAAGAAATGGAAGACAATCACAGTACTAAAGATGTTATTTAAATATTCCTTGGCCTGTGTAATCTGAAGGAAAAATAAGTACAATAGGTGAATTCGATTTATATTAGTTCTAGTTGCAAATCATTTTAATATAAGATTCTTAGTCACTGAGTTCATTTACTACATTGACACCACTCAGGTATATTCTCTACATTATTTTAGCTTTTCATTATTTCTATATGCTGCTGGCCATATGTGTAGATGTACAATCAATTTGTAGTCTGTAAAGTGGTGGTGATGGATGTGTATTTACACTGACATTTGTCTTTTGAATTCTAAGAAATAACATTCTTTTTTTTTTTTTTTTTTTTTGGTTTTTCGAGGTAGGGTCTCACTCTAGCCCAGGCTGACTTGGAATTCACTCTGTAGTCTCAGGGTGGCCTTGAACTCACAGCGATCCTCCTACCTTTGCCTCCCGAGTGCTGGCGTGCGCCACCATGCCCGGCTGAAATAACATTCTTAAATATTCCAAGTTTTCATGATGTGTGCACCCATGTTGGCATGTGTGTATGCCTGTTGATGGGTGTATTGAGGGTGCTTGTCCACATGTATACATGGATTTGTGGAGGCCAAATGTAGAAGTAGAATGCTCTCCTTAGTGTCCTTCCATGTTTTTTGAGACAAATTTTCTCACTGAATTAGGGCTGCTCATTACCCATGTCAGATAGCCAGCAAGCCGGGGTTTTGCCTGCCTCTGCATCTCCAGTGCTGGAGTGACATGCATATGCCATTACCCCCAGATTTTTGAGTGGGTTCTGGGGATCCCAACTTACATCCTCATGCTTGTGGCAAGCACTTCCCTCACTGAGCTAGCTCCCCAAACTATCTCCATGATGGATAAGCTCTCACTGCTAACTAGTCATCATTGTAATGGAAGTCACTTATCATTTCCAATCAATGAACACCAAAAGACAACTTAGAAGCATCTTACTCTAGTAGAAACAAGTGTAGGGATTTAAAAAAAATAGCTAATTCAATCAGACCCTCTCTTGTATACAAATTGGCACTTTTATTTTTGTCTCTCCATTTTGAATTTTAATTAAAAACTTTATTAAAAATTTGATACTCTCCCATCACCCTCCTTTTGCCTTCCCCATGCCCCGTTCACTGAGCTCTAAGTACTTCCTCTTCTATTGAGATCTACTTTTATGTTCCTCTTCCATCATCCTGACAACATTTTAATGGGACCCATACTCTGAAGGTCTTGTGCATATGATGACAATCCAGGAATGCAGGGGTCACTTTGTGCCTGGAAGGCAGCATTTCAAAGTACTCTTATCCATTCTTTGGCTCTTGTGTTTTTAAGCCAGCTCTTCCATAATGAGCCCTGATCCTTGGAAGGTGTGATACTGGATATTTTAGTGTTGAACACTCAATGGTTACTTCTCTGCAATGTTATGAGATTTTTTTTATTACTATCTTTATTATCCATAATTTGATACATTGTGTGAGCAAATCTTATGATGGTACCTTCATTTCCATTCTCCCTTTCCCCAATGCACTGGGCTTCCTCTTCTTTGGGCATACCGGATCAGTCCATAGAATAGGGGGTTATGAATTGTACAAGAAGTAGCCAGTTCCCTCACTGCTTTATGTGTTGTTGCTGAGGGGGCAGTGTCTCTGGATAATCTCCCCCACCGTGGCTCTTACAATCTTTCTGCCCCTTCTTCCACTCAATTCCCTAAGTCATGGTGGGTGAGTTTTAAATCTGCTTTATTGTTGAGATCTTAAGTGTATCTGAACTTCTGCTTTGGGTTGTGTTGGGTATCTGTATTATTCAGGATTCTCTAGAGGAGACAGAGTTGATAGAATCGATTGTAGTAAGAGGGAATTTATTGGGGGTATCTTACAACAGTCCAACAATAGCAGTCTGAAGGCCCACGAGTGAAGAAACTAGTAGCTGTTCAGTCCACATGGCTGGAAGCCTCAGCATTCCCAATCCAACACTGAAAGCCTTATGGCTCCCTGGGGAGCGGCTGCTCTTCAGTCCAAGATGTGAGGCCAAGGAAATTGGGTTCCAATGTCCAAGAAGGGTAGGAGAGCAGAATACCAGTGCAAGTCAGGGACAAGCACCATCAGCCGAGGGGAGGAAGGAAGAAGAGCTTCCCTTCCCTCAAGCTTTCTTATGTTTTTTCCCCCTTGGAAGGCCCACCCATTGGGGGCAAGGGCTCACTCTGGAGAAGGGACTTCTTCCATTCTCCAAAATCCAAAAAGGATTTTGTCAATCCTTTTCTGTAGGCAAGCTCAGACCCACCCAATATTACTGTGTTTTATTACATAGGCCAAGTTCACAAATAAATTTAACCATCAGTGTATCATTGGTGTCTGTCTCCATTGACCTTTTCTGGGTTATCTGACTTGCTGTTGTGATGTCTCTTGTTTATCCTGCCACTTTCTCGTAGGCTTCATTTGGGGCCTAGATGATAGGCCAGGGGTGGTTCATCTCTTGCCAGAATGTCAGCCATCACCCCATGCTTATTAGTGAAATTGGGTGGACCACAGCTCACTCACTGCCTTGGAAAATTATAGAAAGAATTTTCATCAGAGATTAAGACATGTATAGGTTAAATGAGACACACATTGCTAATTTGGCCAGATTCCAATGTGTGTAGTCTATCTGTCTCTAGTAGTGGAAACTTTCCCTTGAAGCCTAGGTTTTTGGTCCCCATAAGATTTTGCCCTGGATCCCAGTTGTAGTTTAAAGGTTCCTTGTCACTGAGTGGATATCTTAGCCAATTTGAAAGCCATTGATTACCCCCTAAGTTTCACTGCCACTATTGCACAGGTGAACACTTCTTGACTTTCTGATCTCTACCATGAAACAGTTGTTTCAGTATTCTCCTGACATCTCTCTGAGTTGAATATCAGTAGTCTTTGCAATCTCCCCAGTAGTCAGTGCCATCTGAAAAAAAGAACCTCTAACCAAGAGTGAGAGCAACACTAGAATATGGGCATAATCATAAATGCTTAGATAGTAATTTGGTGGGCATAACACATCCATTTAGTCAAACAACAGTAATCACTTCATTACCTAGAGCTTATGTCCTTCCCAGATACAGGGTTTTGAATAGGTTTAAGTCTTAAGCATGAATGCCTACCATGAGAGAGGACCTCAAATCTAATTAGAGAGCAGTTACCATCATAACAGACATGCTGCTATTTCATTGGTGGGTGCATCTTGCCAGTTCCCCCACTGATGACATTTCTCTTGTAGCAGCCTGAATAGTCAGCAGGGAGGAGTTTTCCAGCTCAGTTCTCAGTGTAATGCAACTAAAGCCTATGGTGTTTCTTTAGTGATAGCTTTTTACCATCTGTTTCTGGTGAGCAACCAAGAGCTTTGCCCATAGTCCACATTGTTTTGGGAGCCTTCTTGATGAATGATTCACTAGGGGGTATCCCACCCTGGCAATGAATTCCTCCATAATAACCAAGGCTTCAGGACACAACACTCTACTAAAGTTTAAAAAAAAAAAAGAAAGAAATAACTTACTTTCCCAAACAGTCTAAGAGATAGTTTTACAATCTTCTCTGATGGTTCTATTTCAAAGGAATGGCTTCAAGGTCTTTGGAAAATCCATTCCTCAGTTGTAAAATTGACAAGACTCTAAATGATTTATATCTCTAAGGAGAAAGCAAAGAATTAAGAATTATGTTTGTAAAGTACACCTTTGAAGAACAGGTGGTTTCAAGACCCCTCAGTAGGAAGAAAGCTGTGGTCAAACTGAATGACATGTGAATGTTGTCTTGTTGAGAAGAAGCCACATGTTCAAGTAGATACTACTTCTGGTCTTAGTGTCTCATGTCCAGTGTCTGGTGGGAAAGGCATAAGAAGTATTCCAGTTGAGATTATTCCAGCAGTACCCATTAAACAATGATTTTTAATGGTAGCAAAATCCAAAATATTTACTATGACCAAACTCTCCTAAAAATTACGTGCATTACTTTCCAGACTACTTCAGTACCTATTCTAATTTCCATCTTGTTCTCCAATTATTTGAAAAAAAATCATGTGTTAGTGTTTAGTTTATTGTGTTTAGTTTGTGTTTAGTTAATTGAACTTTTTTTTTCTTTTGATTGCAGTAAATACAATGCTCTTATGGAATCTCATCATACATTTTGTACATTGTTTTTCTTGCTGGATAACCTGAAATTATTGTATTTTATTTTCCTTGGTTCTCCATTGTCATTATTCTTGCATTACCTGGAGAAGAAAGGATTCTACTTACCACAGCTTATCCACAAACAAGTTTCCTGTGTCCGGAAAGAAGATGAAAACTAATTAAAAATCCAATTTTGAAGAAAATAAATAACAAAACCACATTGACCATACTGAAGATGTAGAATATGGGCACTGTCTGTATTACTCAAAAGCAAATTTATCTACTTTTCTGTAAAGTTGGAATTCCATAAGCGGGTAAATACAGAAAACCAAATACTGTGCTTGTAAGCCTTTAGATGGTTTAAAGCCTGGAGGATAGTTCATCAATGGGAAAAAGGAGTAACAGACAGAGAGCAGTGGGGTCCCCACAATAGCCCTTGCCATGGAGGAAGGGAATCTCATGGGTTAGTAACCATGGTCGCCAGTCCTCTGTGAAGAGTGTCAGGGTCAGGGTCACTTGGGACTGAGGGCTATACATATTCACAGAAGGCTTCATTCACATTGAGCTTTAGTTTGGTCGATATCTTGCAATGTGTAATACACTTGGGCTATAGTCAATACTGGAATCAAGTGTACCTTACTTCACAATAACCCCCAAAGCAATAAGGGCAATGCTTAGTTTAGATGTATGTGGGGGTAGAAGGGTATATGTGTAAAGGTCTAAACAACTTAAGGATGGGCAATTCCATCTCCCCACAGCTCCCTGCCACCACATTTATATAAATAAACTGTTATTTGGCTGTTTCCCTAACAACCAAATTTTATAAGTTGTTTTGCTTCTATAAACTTACATTAGGGGCTAGGGAGTTGTTTCAGTGGTTTAATGTGCTGGCTTGCAAAGCCTCCAGTGTGAAAAGAGTTTGGGCTATTTTGGGATATGTGAGAGGAGAATTCTCCATTTCTGTTCACTCTTTGTTATAACAGAAAATATTTCAAAGTTATAGCAGATTTCCCAGCCTTTTCTGCTTTCTGGAAACATGGGCTTAAATAAAGTTCAAATTGTCAGTTGCTCTCAAATTAGAGCAGTAAAAAAGTACAGAGAAGGGACTATTTAGTGTTTAATTTTTCATTTTTAAGCCTTCTAAATTATCTGTATTTTTGTTGTATTTCTTCCCCTGATACTTGGTAACAAGAAAAATGAAAATAATATTTATAATCCTTGTATTTTTGCACTTGCAAAATAGACCAATATGATAATGTTTATTGTTATAAAATTTTAAAAAACTGAATATTTGAATATTAGCCTACTTGGTCTATGGTCTACAATTTATTTGAAACTAGCTTCCTTCTCTTCCTTATGACCACCCTTCATAATCAGATTTTTATATCACTTTTAATGAAGCATTCCTATTTTATAAACATTTGTTTGCAATACTGTATAAAATATCTCCTTAAATGTCTTTGACATTTTTTTCTTTTATAAAACTATCAAGACTTCATAATGGGTTCATATCCCATTAAGTATTTTTGCATGTTTTAATAGAGAAAATAAATAGGAAACATTTTCTGTGTGAGTTTGAGTATATGGTATGCATGGTAGTTTGAATCTATATCCCTTATGGACTCAGATGTTTTATTAAAGCTGGTAATTCGGGGTTCCAGCCACTTGACTGGAGGAGGTGTCACTCGTGGGAGGATCCTGGAATCCAGCCCAAAGGTGTGGAGAGCAGTGAGAGCTCCAGTAGGGTGTTTTTTTTTTTTTTTTTTTTTTTTTTTTGTGTGTGTGTGTGTGTGTGCTGATCATATTTATTATTTATAGAAACTTTAGAGACAAGTACTTCATTTTATTAACAAATGACATCTTTCCTTTTTTTGTCTATTCAACCAACTCTTTTCTGTTGTTAACAAGTTTACACATGACAATTCAAAATATATGACAAGGCAAACTTGTACCAGAATCATCTAGAAATTTCAGCTTAAAGATAATTGACTTTTATGAGCGGTGGCAGTTCTGTTCTTGACATAATGAGCCCTTGTTACTTGCTGTCTGGTGGTGTTTTATTTTGTCTTCTCTCTGCTTGGATTTATGAATGGAAGCCAGCTTCTCCTGATATTAAGTGACACTTTTTCTGGATCTGTAACTTAAAATCATCTCTTCCTCCTCTATACCATGTCTGGTTTGGCTGTTCATCCCAGAGACTTGAAGTTGTCTACTACAGTGTTCACATATGTTTGTATGTGTGTGGAGGCCAGAGGTCTATTCTGAGGGTCTCCTCCATGTCTCTCCATCCTATTCTGTGATTGGGTTTCTCTTCTTGAATCTAGAACTCATGGACTTGGCTAGATATCCTGGCCAGTGAGGCCCATAGATTTCCCATCTCTGCCACCACTGGGGTGTATAACAAGCACTTAACACACTGAGTCATCTACCCAGCCACAAATTATTTCTTAGATAATTTGGCTTTGAGGTTGAAATGAAGAATATACTATAACCAATTTTTTAAAGAGTTTTGTTTCAACATTGTAAAGACATTTCTCAGAAAATTCATCATTTGTTGGAAGGTAGGCATCATAGAAAATGGATATGGTCAAAGGAAGGAAGGTTCCCTCTAATCCTCTTGGTGTATAGTTGATTTTTGTTCTGACTGAAGAAAGGCTTCATTAGGAAGCTTAGTCTCCCATTACAGAGAACAAAGTGTGGGTCAATACTCCTTTGAGAAGAGAACTGTGTCAGGAAATTTTCCTCATTCCTTTTTGTCCTGCACTGCTGAGAAGTGACTAATGAAACCAGCTGGTCCAAAGCACTGCTTGGAACAATCATTTCAACAGCTTCAGCCTGCAGTTAAAGTCTGACAGAAGATGTGGTTTCTCTGTTTTCTATTCAAATCAGCAGACCCTGGGCCCTCGTCTGACTTCTGAGGACAGCACACCTTCTTCTGGGATCTACTTTTTGGTGTAACATATTTTCTTCTTTTTAAACATATAACCTAAGGAAAGTGAAAAAAGATAATTCAGGATGGATTGAGAAAGAAATGTGGTGTAGGTTGATTCTGGGTTTCCAGTTGAGTATGTTCCATGTGTTACAGTGAGACCTTATTGGCTTTAGTCACACTTATCTGGATGCACCTAGTGTGTTAGTTGTAGGCCCATGATATCTCTTAGGTCTCTAGGGAAAAAGCCTTACTTGCCTCCTCCCAACTGGGTATCTCCTTGGGACTCCTTGGGGTTTGTTAGTGGTGGTTTCATTACTACAAGTCTGTTTTTCAATGGTTTTCTTCCAGGTTCCATGCGGCTTTTTAATATAAATAGGAGTCTATGGATTTAGGTTCCAACCAACTTAACTAATAATAGCTACAAAGACTGTTTCAAAATAAATTCAAATCCTGATGATCCTGAATTTTGGCTGGACACTATTCTATGCAGTGATTAGCTAACAAGAAATTGTTACCATGTTCTTTTCTACACTACCTTGTATGCAGATATTATGTTCAGGAATCTTATAATTAATGGACATATCTAGAGGCATAATTTTCTAGCATTTCTGAAATTTCTAGTAGTGTCTTTTTAGAAAGGGCACTCAGCAAAGTGTTTTAGATATTCACTATATGTACCCTTTGGGGAGTTGAAGTCAATGCAGAATAGTATATAGAGACCACTGGCAGGGATTTCTATAGGAATCTTTCTTTCAACTTCTATTTATGTGTACTTTCATGTTAAATTAATACTAGTAAATATATGAGCAAAATATATTTCAGTAATTTGCATAGGCAAATAAGATAGCACCATAATAAACTAAAGATAAAATTATTGAAAACTCATTTTACTCATTATTCAATGTCTCTTTTTTATTATCCTTAATTAGATACATTGAATGAACAATTGATGAGTTGGTATCCCCATTTCCCTAATTTCCCTCCTCCCTGTCCCCAATCAGCTGGATATCCTCCTCCATGGGCAAACTGGATCAGTCCATGGGGTAGGGGGTTATGGATAGCCTAGGAGTCAACCTGGTTCCACCCCCCTTTGTATGTTGTTACTGAGCGGAGCAATGTCTCTGGGAGTTCTCCTCCAACCATGGGTCTTACAACCTTTCCGCCCCTTCTTCCCCTCAGTTCCCTGAGTCATGGTGGGTGATTATTAAGGCTGCTTTATTATTGAGGTCTTAGGGGGTCTCTGTACTTCTGCTTTAGATTGTGTTGAAATCTTTGTGTCTGCCTGTCTGGCTTATCCTGTGTTGACTGATTGGCTGTGGTTATTGGTGTCTTGCTTATCCCACAACTCTCTGCAGGGTTCTAACGCAAGATACATAAACTATATATATATATATATATATATATATATATATATATATTTTCTTTTGATAAATGAAATACTGGTAGTGAAGAATTGAGAATATACATATCTGCTTTATGTTGATTACTTCTATTTATTTCCTGAAGGGGTTAATCTTGACTATCTGCATTGAATTATATATTCTAAGGCATGAGTAGATATATTAATTTCCTAGAGCTTCTTTAACAAATTACCATAATCATTATGGCTGAAAACAAAACAGAATTTTTTTCTCCCAGATCACAGGCCAGAAATTTGAAATCAAGGTGTTGGCAATGTTGGTTCCTTTGCGAGACTCAAAGAGACAAGTTATTCCATGACTCTTCCCGAGCTTTTGGTGACTCCAGCAAATCTTGACATTCTTTGTTCATTAATGCACCACACCAACCTCTACCTCTATTGTCACACATTTTCCCCTCTGCATCTTTGTTTCAAGCTTCTAGCTTGTTTCTCTTAATAGGGTATGA
>PVHP010015169.1:0-37782 GCA_004024765.1 Zapus hudsonius
AATCACATAGGAGGGGAGAGCAGCTTGTCCTTTCTTCTGGGGATGCATTAAAGCACACCACTGATAAGGAAGACCCCCACCCACCACAACTCAGGGAACTGAGTGGAAGAGGGGGCAGAAAGATTGTGAGAGCCGTGGTGGGGGAGACTATCCAGAGGCATGGCACCCCTCAATAACACCACACTTGGGCCAGGAGAACCGGGCTGAATACTAGGCTATCCAGGGCCCCCTGCCACAAGGACTGATCCAGACGGCCCACGGAGGAGGATATCCAGCTGATTGGGGATGGGGAGGGGGGCATTGGGGAATTAGGGATAACAACTCATTGTTTGCCCACTAAATAATGTAATTCATTATGGACAATATATATATATATAAAAGAAAGACCCCCAACTAATCAAAGGACTATAGAAAAGACTTAACACCTGTCTCTTATTTAAATGAAGTCTTCTCAGATCTTATTTCTATGAAAATAGGAAACAGGCAAACAATGCAATAAGCCAATGTCACTCTAGTCCTAAGAACCTCCTATGAATACATCAGCTCTTTGCAAGAAGCCCCTCCAGACCATTCTGTGATACATTTCCATCAATTTCACCTGTGTTATTTAAGAAGACTGACAATAAACCTGTGCCTTTTTTTTTTTTTTGGTTTTTTGAGGTAGGGTCTCGCTCTAGCATAGGCTGACCTGGAATTCACTGTGTAGTCTCAGGGTGGCCTTGAACTCACGGCAATCCTCCTACCTCTGCCTCCCGAGTACTGGGATTAAAGGCGTGCGCCACCACGCCCAGCAAACCTGTGCCATTTTGACTGGGCACTTATATAACTTAAGAATAAGAATCCAGATTCAATTTTGGCCACCATATTCAGCTCCATGGTTTCACAAACTAAAACCAATCATGTGTTCTGCATATGCATATTTTGTCTGAGAAGCAGAAGTGAGCTATGTTTGGTCTCAGTAGGTCAGGGTCATGTGACACAACACACAGCCCCCCCCTTTAATGTCCAGAACAAACATCCCATGGTTAGTCCACCTCTAGGTGATCCCAGGGTGGCGAGGGGCTCCGTCCATCAACTGCCACCACTCCAACACAAGGCCTGGTGTCCAGCGAGGGGCAGCAGTGAGGGTTCCTTTGGCTTGTTTCCTTTGCTCGTTTTCTCTTCATAGAACTGTGGTCATTGAGTGGTGGGTACAAAACCCCATTATGTGCCCACAATGGAAAATGTGTTTCATATATATATATAAATACACACACACACACACACACACACACACACACACACACACGCTTCCCAAGTGGCCACACTGGTCTGGACAGCTTTACCACCCTGGAGGGCAGGGCCTTTCCACCCTTTTGTATTTCTATGATCTCCTTCCCTCATCCAAATCTGCCAGGCTCCAGCCACCTTCCCTGCCCTGCCCTGGGTCCTCTAGTGATCCCACCTGGGAGCTTTAGCTGGGCTGCTTGCCCTAATTCAGCCTGCCTTTGCCTCAGCACCCACTGCTTTCACTCTGGGGTCTTTCCGATGCATGTGCCCTACACCTGCACTGCCTGCTTCCAGCAGAAGGATATCCAGTTCACCCAGCTAGAGAAAGTGTGGGTCAGCCCTGAGCTGGACGTCTCTTAGATAGTAAGGTCATATGAGAAGACGGTGGTGGGCACCTGTTTGAGGAAGGTGCTGAAGCCTGAGTTCAGAACTCTTCGGTTGGTGCTCCCCAGCAGGTCTCATCACCACTGAGGGAACTGCAATCCAGCCAGATGTGCACAGCCACTGTCTCCCTCCGGAGACGTGCTAGTTACCTTTTGATGCCAGGCCTGTCCCTGCGCCTGCCTTCACTAGCTCATACAGCAGCCAAGCTTTAAGGCCTCTCTGGGTGTCTACCCAGGGCAGAGTCGGACAGGATACAAGGAAGATCAGACAACTAAGACCCATATAAAGGGCAGGCAGGCAACCCAGCTTTCAAAAGCAGACAGAGGCAGGGGAATGGGCCACCAGAGCCACCTGCCACCGAACATAGACTCCAGATGCATGCACCACTTTGTCCATCTGGCTTTACGTGGGTGCTGGAGATTTGAACCCTGACTGCCAGGCTTTGCAAGCAAGTGCCTTTAACTGTTGAGTCATCTCTCCAGCCCCTAATCTGGGTTTTAGATGGGCTAGCACAGGCAAAGGCCCTGAGTAAGGTATGGTGCAGGCTGGGAGCCCACATGCAAAGGGCAGGATAACTGTGGCTTCTCCTGGGACGGGCAGGGGTTAGTGAAGGGCTGTAATTACTACATGAGGACCACTGTGGTTGCTGAGAGAACAGACAAAGGTAACAGGTTGGTTGGCCTGAGCTCTTCAACTCCATTTGGCCAACTCCCCCGAACCCTGCAAAGATTCACTTCCGCACCCCAGGAGTGTGCCTAGCTTGTTGGGATCTCCAGGTGATACAGGTTCCTAACATTTCCTCTGTGAGGCTTTTCCCTCTGGCCTCTGTGCTCCATCCGAGCAGGTCTAGTCCCTGTGGGGGAGGAGATAACATGATGCGTGCAGGCTCGCCGAGTAGAAGGGCTTCCCATACCATACCAGCTCCATGCACCCCGTCTTGTCTTGTGGAGGGATGCTGCAAAACTGGCAGGGGTGGAAGGACGTCACCAGAAGAGACAGATTCCCCACCTATGTATGTACGGTGTCCCTTGCTATTTCTTTCTGGGTTCTGAAGGGGCCAATCTCCAAGTGCAGTGGCCTCAGCCTAGTGGAGGTGACTGTGGCAGGAACATTTGTACTGACCCCTCTCTCCTCTCAGCTGGGGTGGGAAGGAGGCTTTATAATCTTATTTTTTTTGACAAGTCTAAAACATGTATTTTAAATACAATTTATACAAGGCCACCTTGAGACTACATAGTAAATTCCAGGTCAGCCTGGGCTAGAGCAAGACCCTACCTCAATAAAACAAACAAAAAAATACAATTTATAAAATGCTTAAGGTACAGATTCAGGGAGCTTCAGTGTGAGACAAGGTAGGATGAGGAGCTGCCTGCTATGCCAGTAGAGCAAGAGTGCAGGGTATGGCCCTCCTTTCCATTCTCTTCTGTTCAGACCCCCAAGGATTCACCCCTGGGGTCACATGACCAGAAAAAGGACCCCAGAGATTTGAGTCTCTGCTTGCCAGGGAGGCTGGGTGCAGTCTTTCTGGTCCATCCCTGAATACCCTCAGATGGGGCAAGGCACAGTATGGCAGGGCAGAGCAGGGTGGGGCAACTGGTCTATGAAAGGGTCTAGTGGTAGTAGATAGTGTTGTCTCCTACCTGCTTGCAGGTAGGGAGCACCCTGACTGAGGGCTGAGAAGGAAAGGTCACCGGGCCTGGACCCCCAGCTTCTAGAACCCCAGGTTATAGGCTGACATCAGTGTAGTGGCTCAAGGGAAGTGGTTAGCTGAAAGGCCTAAGGCCTGGTTCATGGGCTCCAGGAAGAGATGGGGAGTGACAGAACTATGAAGGCAGACCTTTAAAGGGGCTTTAGTTTTCTGCCCTTCATCCTCCTGGGGACTTTCTAAGCCAAAGCCTGTAAAACTTACTTTGAAAAAAAAAAAGCACTTAAGCAAAGTTACATAAAACTAAAAACAATAGACACAGACATTTTACTTTTCTGCTTAGTGTGAAAAACAGACCCACAAGCCCAGAATCACACACCAAAGAACCCACCTCATCTAACTCATGAAGGTGCTTTAAAGTTGTCATCTACATTATATAGGGACAAGCTAACTCTTGATCAGAGGGGACAAGCAGGAGCTCCAGTCACAGGCCCTGCCTGAAGCACTGGGGACCAGGGTAGGCCTGGTTGTTTGTCCCCTCAGTCCCCCCACCCCCATGAAGCCTCCCAGATCCCATGGGCTTGGCATGGTCAGCTGTGGCCTGTAGCTCTGAGCTGAGTGGAGATGTGGCTTGTGTGCTGCCTCACACGTCTGGTCAGGATGGAGCACAGGATGGTGGTGCCGATGACACAGACTGAAGCACCAGGGGGCCATGTCCACACAAGACCTTCATCACTGACAGAGGCGCCTCTTGAGATATAATGTAGTCTGGGGTCACTCAAGTGTTTATTTGGGGTCCAGGTAGGGGCAATGACTGCCCAGTGGTTGGAGCATGCTGCTCTAAACCAGGGTCAGTGGCAGGAGCAGCTTAGCAAGCCCCCCCCTCCCACCAACGTCCATGGCCTCAAGAAGTGAGCCATAGGACTCATGGAAAAGGAGTGTCCGGATGCAGGCATTCACAGAGAGAGGCACTTGGTCCTCCTCTTGCTGGCTACCGTGTCAATAGGCCCAGCTCTTCTGCCCACAGACCCTAGCATTCTGCACTCTTCTCCATGGGGCTTTTACAAGGGGTGCGTAATTTACCTGTTCTGTATGCCAGAGAAGGGTGATGTTCACCCCTAATGTCCAGAAGAGAATGGCTGCTGTAGCCCAAAGGCCAAGAAAGCAAAAGGAAGCAGTGAGACTGGGTCCAGAGGCCGCAGTGGGTGGGTGTGCAAGGCCTCGAGGAAGGGCCGGGAGACAATAAGAGCCTCACTTTTGCAAAGCCTGCAGTTCAGGAGGAAGATCGCACCCTGTGTAAACACCATTTGTAACACTATATTCCAACAAGGCTCCAAAGCAGGGATCCTGTTGAAAACAAGGGAGCCAGCATCAGACGAGTGAAGGCCCAGCACCTCTTGATGCCATGCGCATGTCCTGGGCTCAGTGGTCACTTCCCACTGGCCCAGGCCCTCCTTCCCTCTTCCCCATCAAAAGAATGGTAGCACAGAGCCCTGCCAACTCACTCTGACAAGCACATGAGGGTTTCCCAGAACAATCAGCAAAGCTTTGGGTCTTGTGATTGCAACATTAAATCTTTTTGAATTGGACAAGAAACCCAAAAAGTATCGGTCATCTTCAAATCTTTCTTCATTCGACCGTACCTAGAAAACAAAGATGAATAAAAATGGCATTTTAAGGTTTTTTTTTCATGAAAATATTTAGAAAGGTTAAGAAACAGTGTGACCTTATTTTTGGTTAAAAATAGTGTAACGGAGCCGGGCGTGGTGGTGCATGCGTTTAATCTCAGCACTCGGGAGGCAGAGGTAGGAGGATCACCATGAGTTCGAGGCCACCCTGAGACTACAGAGTGAATTCCAGGTCAGCCTGGGCTACAGCAAGACCCTACCTCGAAAAACAAACAAACAAACAAAAAAATAGTGTGACGGGTCAGGCAGCTCCATAGACACTTGCCCCTTGAGTGGGAGGTGTCTCTAGCCAGAGCCCAAACCTAGGCGTTAAAACTTATTGGTCAGGTATGAACCAATCAATGGTCTTCCTGCCCACCTAGGGCAGAAAATACTGACTGAACAGTTAATCCGCCCTCTCTTCCCCACATGCCAGGCCAGCAGAAGGACCTCTGAATCTGGCCTTAGAAAGGTAAGGCCTTCCCCCACCCCAGCTAATGGCTAGTGTGAAGGAAGGCTCCAGATTTTTCCCACATGAACCTCTCCTCATGATGGGAGCTCTCTGTTATCTTTTCTTCTTGTTTCTTTGGCTAAACAGCTTAAGTTCTGTTAAACTTTCCATGTGTTCTCCCCACACTGGTGGCTGGAGAACTCTGTAACTCCCCATGTTCCCTTAAATAATAAAGTCTCCCTCTATACCTTACTATCTTGTTATCTATGATTTTAATTCTTTAACTTTGTAGACAAGAACTTGGGTACTCCTTAAATTTTGGGGTGCACTGAAATTTTTGGTGGGCGTTATCTAAATTCTAAATTCTAACCTCTAGCTGACCCCATTACAATAGCAGGACAGGGCAGATATAGTCAGGGAGAGCCCATATGCTAACATACAGTTTAAAGCAGTTCTTATTTCTCTTTGCACCCAAATTTTCTATGTTCTTGCAATAAATTTAAAAATTGTATTTATTTTACCATCAGGGAAATGTAAATTAAAACCACTTTGAGATTCCGTTTCATTACTATCAGAATGGTTATCATCAATAAAACAAATATCAATAAATGCTAGCGAGGGTAGTCACTGCTGATGAGAATGTAAACTGGTACAGTCATTGTAGAAATCAGTGTGGAGGTTCCTGGGACAGCTGAAATCATTTAAAAATTTTAAATGGCAAAAAAGGCTGGGCCATGGTGGGTCCCACCTATAATGCTAGCACTAGGGGGCCTGGGGGGGGGGATAGCTGTGAGTTCCTCAGCGCATTCCAAGTCAGCCCAGACTCTAGTCTCCAGGAAGTCTAGAGACCTTGCCTCCAACAAATTAAAAACGTTATTCTGAGGCCCACGGTGGTGATGCACGCCTTTAATCCCAGCACTGGGGAGGGCAGAGGTAGGAAAATCACCATGAGTTCATGAGTTTGAGGGCTAGAGCGAGACCCTATCTTGAAAAACAGACCAACACAAGATTAAAGAGCTTTGAGAGTTAGCCTCAGCCCTCAGCAGATGGAGGTGTGAAGCTGCTGTGACCAGGGCTCTGGCATCGGCCCCACTCGGTTCCTCCTCAGCTGCTCTTTCGTCCGTCGCCCACCTCTGTCACTTTTCCTTTGGTCTTGTGATCTTAGAGGGTTTAACTTGCTGGTACCCGAGTCTACAAGTTTCTCTTCTGCAGTGCTGTCTGCTGTGAGGTGGATAAGGCCCTGCCGTCTTATATTTGGATGCACCCAGCACCCACAGCGACCCAGCAGCGTCAAGCACATGGTTACAGCCACAACATGGATACTCACAGTTGAAATGACGATGACTAAATATTCTTGTCCCTGAAACTCCTCTACTGATCCAACCTTTATGTCCATCAAATCAACATTTCGCAGAAGTATTTTTATTTTCTCAACCTTTAAAACAGGTTAAAAGATTAAAGAGAAGCGTGTACAAATCGGGTTAGAATCCCCGTCTCCTGTCTCCCCGTCTCCTGTCTCCCTTTCCTCGTCCTCGGATTTGGGACTCCCTCCCATTACGGTAACTGGAACTTCAAAGGCCTTACTTCCCCAGCAGGGGTCCAGCCAATCTGGCTCCTGAAGGCATCAATCAAAAAACATTCCAAGCACTGGGGAGGCAGAAGGAGGAGGATCCGTGAGTCGAGGCCAACCTGCCAGGTCAGCTTGGGCTAGAGCAAGACCCTACCTCAAAAAACAAAACAACAAACAATAAAAAACCCCAACATTCCCTACTTTTCCTTCCTTTCCCCCCCCTCCCTGGGCTCTCCTGTAAGGCATGTACAAGTCCCCCCCTTTTCTTGTTCCTAGCTTCTCACTCTCTGTTGCAGACACCCCATTTTCTCCTCTTCTCCATTTCTCTTTCTTATTCTGCTTCCTTCCCCTTTGCTCCTGGTTTTGAGCCCCTTCCCTCCTCGCTCCAAACCCACTTCTTCCTTGAAAGTATTAAATAAAATCTTAGGCCCAAGAACACCACCTCAGAGCTCTCTAGTTCCAAACCTGACACCTATCACAGCTTAAACCAGATACTGTTATGGTTTGAATCTGGGATGTCCTCTATAGGCTCATGCTTGGTCTGGGAGGCTGGGGAACTTTTAGGAGGTAGGTCACCAGGGGCAGGTCTTTCTTCTGCATCCTGGACCCCTGTGATGTGAACAGCTCTGCCACATTATCCCTCTGCCATCAACAAAGCTGTTCCACCGTGCCTTCCCCACAATATGGACTAACACCCTGAAACCATGAGCCAAAATAAATCCTTCCTCCATCAAACTGTTTCTGTTAAATACTCTCAAAATGATGTGAAAAATAACTCATACAGAAAACCGGTGTGAGAAGTGGAGTCACTGCTGTCACTAAACCTCATCAAGTGATTCTTTGGCCTTTGGAACTAGTTTACAGGAGGCTTTCTGAAAAGTTTGGAGGTGTGTATTAAGAGAAATCCCAGAATACTGAAAGTAGACTTTGGTGGGTGATGCTGGTGGGAGTTTGGGAGACCAGAACGTTACTAAAATGTGGACAGTGAAAGCTAGGACCAGTAAGTTTGGGAAGGGAACAATACTGGTGATTGGATTAGAGGTGTTTCATTGGCAGAGAGGCAGGGCTGCCCCAGCCTGCTGGAGCTTACCTCACACCACCACATGCCCCAGATGCTGACACGAAGCTACAGGATTTAACGTCTGTCCTCCTGGGTTTAGCTTTGGTCTCTTTTCTATGCTCCTAGTCCTTTTTTCTTCGGAATGGAGATGTGTACTATATATTGGAATTATGTAAGTTTCTTTGTCTTTTTGAGGCATGGTCCACTCTAGCCCAGCCTGACCTGGAATTTACTATGTAGTCTCAGGATGGCCAAGAACTCACAGTGAACCTCCTGCCTCAGCCTCCCAAGTGCTGGGATTAAAGGTGTATGCCACCATGCCTGACTCTCTTTTTTAGTGTAGCCTTGGCTAGCCTGGTACTTGTTATGCAAGACCAGGTCTTGACTCACAGAGATTCACCTGCCTCTACCTCCTGAGTGCTGGCATCCAAGGCATGAACCACCACACCCAGCTCGACTTTCTTTTTGATTTTACAAAGACTTACAGCTAAGATTTTGTCTTGAGTCTCAGAAGAGACTGAACATTGGACCTTTGGATAATATCGGAATTGTTAGGGCTCAAAAATGAACCAAATACATTTTACATCATGGACTGGTTACATGCATTTGGAAGCCAGGGGCAGAATCTGAAATGTCCCCCTTAGACTCTTGTTTAAAGGCTTGGTCTCTACCTAGTGGCACTATTCGGGGAGGTTATAAAACGTTTAAGAGACAGAGCATAGCTGGAATAGGTCACTAGGGGAGGGACTTTATATACAGGTCACTCCTGGCTGATTCTTGCCTTGTTCTCTGTGTTCTGGTCCCCTATGACATGAACATCCTCTGCCACTTGCTCCCATCACCAATACCCGAGCTGCTCCAACAAGCCTTCCCCACCATGATGGACTGAAACTCTGACATTGAGCCAAAACAAATTCTTACTCCCTTAAGCTCTTGTTGTCTAGTATTGTGGTCACAGTAACACAGAAACACACTTACCAATGCACAATACTGTTTTCCAGTTCTCCATCATGTATCTTCAATTGTGAACTGATTAGAACACAAACCCCCAGTTTAGCTAAATTGGGGGAAGGGATCAGTACTTATTAGGAGGGCCAAACTTCTTGTGGAAAATCTGTCCTCTCCTTAGAAGCATATGTCAAGGATGAAACATATGGAGAGTGTGTGCTTGCTGCTTAAAACTGGGACTGAGTTTTCCATGGCCAGAACTGTGGGCTCTCAGGAGGCAAGGCCAGGCCCAGCAGCATTACAGGTGCAAAGGAACAGAGTACAATCAGGTTTCTGCCAAGTGGAAAGCAGCCAGCTAATGTCATGAAAGGGGACCTGCTTCGAAACATCTGAAGATAGATGGCAGGTTAAGAACCATAGACCCAGTATGTTTCAAGTCTTTGGAGACCAAGGAAATTGGATAATACCCACAGGTAAGAACAGGTTATGTTGTGTTCTAGTATGAATGTGAAACATCCTCCATGTGTTTGAGCACTTGGTTCTCTGTTGGTGGTACTGTTTGGGAACATGGTGGAACCTTTAGGAGGTGGAACCCCATTATAGGAAGTGCATTGGTATGGGTGGGACACAAGATTTTATAGCCTGGTTCCACTTTTGTTCTTTCTGTTTCCTGACTGTGGATACACAGTGTGATTAGCCACCATACCTTTCCTGCCATGACTGTTACTGTCTGGAACAGTAAGCTGAAATAAACCCTTTTAAGGAGGGCGGGGTAGAAAGATGGCTCAGCAGTTAAAGCGAATTGCTTACAATGCCTTTCGGCATGGTTTCAATTCTCCAGCCATCCACATAAAGTCAGACAGCTTTTTGATTACAGTGGCAAGAGACCCTGGCACATCAAAGCACATATACATGCATGAATATACAAATAGATAAACAATTAAAAAAAACCTTTCCTCAAGTTACTTGTCAGATATTAGGTATTTGGTCATAGCAATGAGAAGAGAATACAAATTATTTTTGTAAAAAAGGAACCAAAGAAGTAATTCAAACAAATTCAATGAATGGGGCTAGGAGCTGACCTAACTGACAACTAGGAGAAAACCCGAGGGAAGTCACCAGGTGCTTGCAGATAGACAGACAGACACTGGAGGGGCCCATAGGCTGCAGGGTGGGCCAAGAAGCTGGATGCATCTACCAGAGCAGACAGGAGAGACGTGAAATGACTAATCAGTCTAGATCCAAGCTGAAAGCCAAGCAGAGGAAAGAGTCACATGTGAACATTTTTTAAAAATTTTATTTGCTTACGAGAGTGAGAGAGAGAGAGAGAGAGAGAGAGAGAGAGAGAGACAGAGAGACAGAGAGACAGAGAGAGACACAGAGACACAGACTATGAATATGGGCACGCCAGGGCCCCCCTGTGCTGCAAACAAACTCCAGATGCATGCACCGTTTTGTGCGTTAGGCTTTATATGAATACTGGAGAAATGAACCCAGGCTGTCAGGCCTTGCAAGCAAGTCCTTTAACCACTGAGCAATTTCACCAGCATGTGAACATTTTGTGTGAAAGTACATACCATGAATAAAGGGAACTCTCAGAATTATGAATCTGAAGTTAAACCCAAAAGCTTTCCTACTGTAGCACATACTGGAGGATAGGACAATAACTTTTAAGCACTGAGATAATAACTGAATGAAAATTTAAAAGGGAAGTAGTTGAATAAGCCACCCACAGGCTATGGCTGAAATTACTACTAACAGATAAAAGTCTCAGAAGAATGCCAGGAGTGGTGGCGCACACCTTTAATCCTAGTGTGGTAGGAGGATTGCTGTTTGAGGACACCCTGAGACTACATAGTGAATTCCAGGTCAGCCTGGGCTAGAGCAAGATGCTACCTCAAAAACAAAACAAAACAAAACAAACAAACAAAAAAACAAAATCAACAAACAAACAAAAAAATCTCAGAAGCAAACAAAACCCTGGGGGGAAAAAAAAATCCAAAACCCCCAACATTGAAAACATACTGGTAAGTGTTGCCAAAGATCAAAATTATATTTTGGGGGAAATAAATGGATTTTAAAAATTTATGAAGTGTGGATTCAGTGCGCATACCTTTAATCCCAGCACTTGGGAGGCAGAGGCAGGAGGATTACTATGAGCTCAAGGCCAGCCTGAGACTACATAGTCAATTCCAGGTCAGCCTGAACTAGAGCAAGACCCTACCTCAAAAATCCAATTTAGCCAGGAATGGTGGTACACACCTTTAATCCCAGCACTTGGGAGGCAGAGGTAGGAGGATCACTATGAGTTCAAGGCCACCCTGAGACTACAGAGTGAATTCCAGGTCAGCCTGGGCTAGAGGGAGACCCTACCTTGAAAAAAAAACCAAACCAACCAACCAAAGCATTCATTCATTCAGAGACAGCAGAAAAAGGCATGTGCCAGACAGGTAAGGCAGCTATGAGTCAAACAAGCAAGGATAAAACATAATAATCTTCAGGGTGGAAATTATAATCAATAGTTGCTATGTTTTCTAAAATTCTTAATTTCCAACAAAAAACTTTAAAAAAAAACCCAAAAGTGTGACCCACACTCAAGAAGAAAGGGGTCAAGAGGACTGGGAGTGTTTTCCAAAAGATGGATTTCACCAAGATTTCAGGAACACAATTACCCACAGAGCCCAACAACCCAAGATTCTAGCAAGGACAGGAATAACTGACAACTGGCTGGAATTCTTTAATTGAAAGTCTGAGCTGACAATCATAGGAAGGGTCAACAGCAGATTTCAGATGGCAGAAGGAAAAAAAAAGGAGTTAAGACTATGGCTACTGTCCATAATCCCAGGAGTCTGGCGAATGAGTCAGGAGAATTGCTATGAGTTCAAGGTGAACCTGGGTGGCACAGTGAGTCAATCAAGGCCAGCCTGGACATGTTATGAGACCCTGTTTCAGAAAACAAACAAGAACAACAAAGGAGTGAATTTAAAACAGACCAACAACTGTCATTGATGGTGTCTCGGTTAATGGCACTTGCTTTCAAAGCCTGCCAGCCTGGATTCAATTCACCAGCCACCCATGTAAGCCTGGATGGGCATTTAGTTGTAGCAGCAAAAGACCCTAGCAGGCATGCACACACATGAACACAATTAAATAAAAATAAAATAGCTCATATAAAACAATGCAGACATGGTGGAACAGAACACACTTTAATCCTTGCACTTGTGAGGCTGAAGTAGGAGGACCACTGTGAGTGAGGCCAGCATGGGGCTACAGAGGAAGTTCCAGAATACTGGCCCTTGCCAGGTCAAGGTGGTGCACACTTATAATCCCAGTACTCTGAAGGCACAGACAGGTGATTGCCTGCCTGGGGCTACCGGGGTGAGTTCCAGGTCAGCCTGGGTTAGGGTAAGACCCTACCTTGGAAACATAAAAGAAAGAAGAAAAGAGACATACCGGCCTAAGCTTCATAAATCTGACCGAAAACAATCTACAGATTCAAGCAGCTCAACAACTTCCAAGTCAGATAAATACCAAGAGACCCACAGCCAGATTCATCACAGGAAATGGACAAAATCCAAAGACAGACATTGAGCAAAAGAGAGGAGTGGTGCATCCTGGTGGAGAATGGATGACCAGGCCAAGTAGTAGAGTTCTCACCTGAGTGAGAAATAGGTAGCAACAAGAGTTCTGCAGCCAGCAAGCCACCTGAAATGAAGGTAAAAGATGGAAGGCAAACACCACAAATCAAGGGGTACTGAAGGAAGGAGGGAGGGAGGGAGAGACAAACAAGAGAATCAAGAGAAAGTGTGGTCACTTAGCTGAGAAAAGTAAAATTATGTATGTGGAAGCACCAGTCCTGACAAAAATATTACTTTGGTTTTTCGAGATGGGGTCTTGCTGTAGCCCAGGCTGTCCTGGAATTCACTATGCTGCCTCAGGGTGGCCTTGAACCCAGGTTGATCATGGTTGCTGGGATTAAAGGCGTGCACCACCATGCCCAGCTAAAAATATTACTTTTATTTTTTATTTACTTTTCAACTTTTTTGAGGGTATTTCAAGGTATGGTCTTGTTCTAGCCCAGGCTGACCTGGAATTCACTAGTCTGATGGCTTCAAACTCACCGCAATCCTCCTACTTCTGCCTCCTGAGTGTTGGGATCAAAGATATGCACCACCACGTAGCTAGTTTTTCTTTTTCAAAATATAATTAATTAATTAGAGAGGGAGACAGAGAGAAAGAGGGGCAGACAGAAAGAGTGAGTATGAGTGTGTCAGGGCCTCCTGCCAATGAACTCCAGATGTATGCCCCATTGAGTGCATCTGGCTTTATGTGGGCACTTGGGAATCAAACCTAGGCTGTCAGGCTTTGCAAGCAAGAGCCTTTAATCACCGAGCAATCTCTCCAGCCCCTGGTAAACTTTTTCTTAAGGGGACACACAGCAAGTAGATTCTGAAGGTCCTTATGTAAATATTTACAATGTAACAATTTAGTAAAGTAAAATCATCTTCAACACTGGTCATGGAAAGGTAGCTGGCTGGTCAGACTGGCAATGGGCTGTGTTTAGATCGTTTCTAATCTGAGCATCACCCAAACAAGGTCCTGCTTCTCTGACAACCTGTTGCTGCTGCTCAAAATGAGCTTTTTTCTGCTCCTACAAACAAAGATTAGGGACCACAGTGACTGTGTCCTAGTAGGCTTACCTGCTTCCGATAGGGTGTGATGACACCAATGTCTTTGGCAGGCACCTGGCTGGAGACACTCCGGGCTAGAAGGCAGCAATAGCGCATGACTTGGACAGCCTCTGCTGGGCTGAACCACGATGGGCTTTTCCCTTCACGTGCCTCATTTCCCTGAGTTAGAAAGAAGAGAAAACTTCATTTGCTCAGTGATGTTTACTGAACGTTGCTTATCAGGAAGCTGAAGCAGCTGAAGCAGGTGCTGGGAACACACTATGCGTAAGACAGAAAAAAGCTCTACTCTCAGGCAGAACTTGTGATTTACAGGGAAGTTACCATCAGTAATTAGAAAATTAGTACAATATTAAATGTTACAAAACAATGGACTAGTTGCATAAGTCTATCATTTGAGAACTGGTGGCAGAAGAGAAAGGTCAGGGAAGAACTCCTTATGTAACTCCACCAACAATGGACAGGTATCACCTAGCAAAAAGCAGCCCATGTCTAAAAAAAAAAAAAGCAAAATGGTGCTATGAAAAATAGTACAGGAAGTTTCTTTTTCCTTTCTTTCTTTTTTTGGGGGTGGGAATTTTGAGGTAGGGTCTTGCTCTAGCCAAGGCTGACCTGGAATTCACTATATAGTCTCAGAGAGGCCTTGAACTCAGGTTGATCCTCTTACCTCTGCCTCCCAAGTACTAGGATTAAAGGTACACACCACTACATCCAGGAGTATGGGAAGTTTCTAGAACTACTGAACATAGAATTACCAAAAAAAGAATTACTATATAACCTAGCAATTTCACTTTGGGGTATAGATCCCTTATATTAAAAAGAGTTTCTAAAAGATATTTGTACACCCATGCTCATAATTTTTCATAATAATTAATATTTTTCATAACTCATGTTCACAACTCAAGTGCCTACTGATAGACAGATAAACAAAACATAGCACAGAGTATTATTACCCTTTAAAAGAAAAAAAATCCTGATACACCACAACATATATGAACCTTGAAGACATGATGAATGAAATAAAGGATTATGACTTATGATTCAACTCACATGAAGTACATGGAGTGGTCAAATTCATAGGCAGGATTGAGGATGGCTGGGAAGGGATCAGGGAATGTAGGATTTATTTATTTATTTATTTATTTATTTATTTATTTATTTATTTGCAAGGAGGGGGGAGAGAATTGGTACACTCGGGCCTTTAGCCACTGCAAACGAACTCTAGATGCATGCACTGCTCTGTGCATCTGGCTTTATATGGGTACTGAGGAATTGAACCCTGGTAATTTGGCATTGCAGGCAAGTGACTTAACCACTGAGTCCAGAATTTAGTATTCTATGGGAACAGAGTTTTAGTTTTACAAGATGGAAGGGTTCTAGAGACTGTTGATTTAAAAAAGTATGAATATATTTAACAGTGCTGAACTTTACACAGGCTGGGAAGATGGCTCAGTGGTTAAGAGCACTCCCTGTGTAAGCAGGAGGGCCTGAGGATTCCCAGCACCCACATAAACAGTTGAGCATAGCACACAAATCTGCAGCCCCATCTTGTAGGGGAGCAGAGCCCCAAGAATTGCTGGAGCTCGTGAAAAAACAACTTTGGGATCAGTTCCACTCCAGTTGAAATAGAACAAGTGGAAGAGCAATGAGGCGGGATACCCAGAGTTCCATTCTGACCACTTCAGGCAAGTGCATGGGGGGGGGGACATATATGTGCACATAAGCAAAAAAGAAAGAAAGAAGAAAGAGAAAGAGAAAAGAAAAGAAGGAAGGAAGGAAGGCAGGCAGGCTAATACAGTAGATTTCAGTGGTGGTTTAAATCATATGTCCCTATAAACTCAAGTGTTCTGAATGCTTGGTCCCAGGCTGGTGGCAATTTGGGAGGTGAAGCCTTGCTGGAGGAGGTGTGTTGTTGGGGGAGAGTTTAGGGGTGTTACAGCCAGGTCCCCTGTCATGGTTTGATCCAGGTGTCCCCCACAAACAAATGAATGTGTTCTGATAGATCGATCCTCAGCTGATGGTAGTTTGGGTTTTACAACCTCGATGAAGCTGTGTTGTTGGGGGTGGGCTTATGAGCCAGCTTCCCATTGCCAGTATTTGGCACACTTTCCTGCCGCTGTTTCAAGTGCTGTGGCAGAAGTGATGTCCAGCCCTCTGCTCATGCCATCGTTTTTCCTGCCAGGATGGAGTCTCCCCTCGAGTCCGTAAGCCAAATAAACTCTTTCCTCCACAAGCCACTTTTGCTCGGGTTCTTTCTGTGCAGCAACTAGAAAGCTGACCGCAACATCCCCTTTGCTGCGACAGAGGTACTGTCCAGCCTCTGCTCAAGCATGCCATGCTTCCCCTGCCATCATGGAGTTTACTCTTGAGACTGGAAGCCAAAATAATTCCTCCATCAGCTGCTTTTGGTCCGGTGCTTTGTCCCAGCAATGAAAAGGTAACTTTAACAGTTTAGTTATATATTTAATCACAAGTTAAAAAATGAAAAAGCTAGGCATACCTTGAATCCTAGAACTCACAAGGTTGAGGTAAAAGAATTGAGAGAGAGAGAGAGAGAGAGAGAGAGAAAGGAGAGAGAGAAGATTAAAAATATTTATTAGCTTTCAGGTATTTTTGTTAAGCCATATGTAACTTATCCCTTTAGACTAACATAATTTAAACATATTAAAGTATAATGGAATGAAAGCTTATAGCAAAACTAAGTAGATGGGAAAAATTAAATCCATAGCAAAAAATCAAGTATAAAAATAAGGAAAAGAGCCTGGAGCACGCCTTTAATCCCAGCACTCGGGAGGCAGAGGTAGGAGGATCGCCATGAGTTCAAGGCCACCCTGAGACTACAAAGTGAATTCCAGGTCAGCCTGGGCTAGAGTGAGACCCTACCTCGAAAAACCAAAAAATAAAAATAAAATAAGGAAAAGGTGGAAATAATGAAGGTAAAGATCAAAAAACAATATTAAATAACCACAGACTCAGCTGGTTTACCTTACTGAAGGCAGAGACTCCAAATTGGAGCAAATATGACATCCACCTATTTCTAAGAAGTACACCTAAAGTCAAATATAAGAATAAAAACAGAGGACAAAGAAATACCAGGTAAGAACAAAAGAGAAGTGACAACGTTCATGTTACAAGGTGGAATTTAAGGCTAAACAGATGAGCAGTCTGGAAGGATCACTAAGAATGAGGAAGCTGCCAATCATGGTGGTGCACACCTTTAATCCCAGCACTTGGGAGGCCGAGGCCAGTTTGAGAATACATAGTGAATTCTAGGTCAGCCTGGGCTAGAGCAAGACCCTACCTCAAAAAATAGAAAAAAAAAAGAATGAGGAAGTTAAAATAATTATGAACTTGGATATATGGAACATAGGTAAAGAAAGATAAACAAAGTGGCACATGTGTCTGTGATTTGTTTGTAGTGACAAATTTGGTCTAAAAACTTTACCACTTCCCCCCCAGTTAGGTATGCCTGGTTGTCAGAACACAGAACAAGAGGACACACTGTACCAGCTAACAGACACTCATGTAGGGATTAAAATTTTGCTATAGAAATGGTACCAACGCATATATCCATACAAAGTTTCTACTTAATGAACATTTTTTTGATATATCCTTAGTGATATGGATTGCTGATAATTGATAATTGTAAGCAACACAGGGAGAGAGAGTTTTGGAATCCTCCCTTCCCCCTCCTCCTACTCCGAGTTCTTGTCCTCTAATGCCAAATAATTGTACACAGGGACAGAATTAAATTTTAATTACACATTTATTCTAATTTAGTAAATTAGGAAAGGGGAGTTGGATGGGGAAATTTCCCAGTCACCATGTGGGAAGTTACAGAGTTCTCCAGCCACCAGTGTGGGGAGAACATGTGTCAGAGAGTTTTAACAGAACTTATATTATTTAGCTAAATAAACAGCCAAGGAAAAGGTAACAGAAAGCTCCCTCTATGAAAAAGAGATTCATGAGAGAAAAAGTCTGGAGCCTGCCCCCCTACCCCAGCTAATGGCTGGGGTAGGGGTATAGGCCTTACCTCACTGAGGCCTGGGTCAGCAGTCCCGTCTCTACTCCATTGCCACGTGGAAGAAGAAAAAGAGACCACTTCCTCTAAGGGAAGAGAATTTAAGTTCTTCCCAGGTGAGCCAGAGAGACAGCTGACTGGTTTATATTTGACCAATCAGTTTTAGCACCTAGGTTGTAGCTCTAATTAGAAACCTCCCCCTCAAGGGGAGGGGGTGCCTCTGCAGAGAGGTCTGACCATCACATTAGGATATTTATCAAAACTGACATATAGGAAACTAGAGAGATGGCTCAGCAGTCATTTGCTGTAAGCCTGATGGCCTGGGTTTGATTCTCTAGTACCCATGTACAGCCAGATGCACAAGGTGGTCCATGCATCTAGAGTTTGCTTACAGTGACAGGAGGTGCTGGTACACCCATTTCTTCTCATTCTCTCTCACACATAAATAAATAATATTTTTTAAAACCTGATACCAAATGGGCCACAAATATGTAAAAAGAGAGTTCATAGGCCAAAATCCTTAATGGTGTGGTGGCTACTCTCTTTAATATCAGCACTTGGAAAGCTGAGGTAAGAGAATCACTATTATGAGTTTGAGGTCAGCTTGGACTACAGAGTGAGTTCCAGGTCAGCCTGGGCTAGAGGGAGACCCTACCTGGATACAAAAACAAAAACCAACCTAACAAAAGCTGGATGTGCTCTTCTCGCACCCTACACAAAAGTCAACTCTAAATGGGTTAAGGGCCTCAATATAAAACCTGAAATTCTAAAACTACTAGAAGAACAAATAGGGAGAACTCTCCACACTATAGGCATTGGGAAAGACTTCCTGAATAAGACCTGTCAGTAGTCAGCCATGCCACCGGGATGAATCTCCAAATCAGGCACGATTTTTGGAGAGGAAGGTATTTATTTGGAACTAACAGATCCAGGGGAAGTTAAGGAAAAAAGGCTGGCCCCTTTCACAGAAGCAAGCAGAGAGAGAGAGAGAGACAGAAAGAAGCCCACCACCAGCATCTTAAGCAAGCAAGCATACTCCCAACTAGCAAACAAGAGGAACTCTAGGCTTGAACTCAGACTGCTTTTTGCATATGTAAAGCTAGAAGTCCAGACCCACCCCAGCAACACCTTAGGGCTGAACCCTAGGATCTGGCCAAGGTGACACACCTCCTCCAGCCAGATCTGGCTGGAGACAATTTACAATTATAATAAACTTTTTTTTTTTTGTTTTTTGAGGTAGGGTCTCACTCTAGCCAAGGCTGACCTGGAATTCACTATGTAGTCTCAGGGTGGCCTTGAACTCACGGTGATCCTCCTACCTCTGCCTCCCAAGTGCTGGGATTAAAGGCGTGCGCCACCACGCCTGGCTATAATAAACTTTTGAATCTATTGGGGGACATTATTCAAACTACCACAAGACCTTAGTAGCACAGGAAATTAAATAAACACTCAACCATTGGTAACTCTTAAAACTAAAAAGCTATTGTACAGACAAGCAAAATATCAACAGTCAACAGACAACACACGAAACGGGAGAAAATCTTTGCCAGCTATACCTCTGACAGAGGTCTAATATCTAGAATCTACAAAAAACTAAAAAAAAAAAAACTAAACAATAAAAAAATCCAATAAAAATGGGGTGAGAAATGAACAGAGAATTCTCAAAGGAAGAAATTCAAATGGCCAATACACACTTAAAAGAGATGTTCGACATCTTTAGTCACCAGAGAAATACAGATCTTACTCCAGTCATGGCGTTCATCATGATAATAATGATAAGATAATAAAAGGAATCATAAATGCTGGTGGTGCTAAGGGGAAAGAGAAGCCCTCATCCACTGCTGGTGGGAGCACAAACCTGCACAACCATATTGAAATCAGCAATGTGATTCCTGAAAAAGATGAAAACAGAGCTGCCCTTTGATACAGCCGTACCACTCCTGAGCACATACCCTAAAGACTCCACTCTTTACTACAGAGGTACACGTTCAACCATGTTTGTTGCTGTTCTATTCACAATAGCTAAGATTTGGAACCAGCCCAGATGCCCGTAAGATGAATGGATAATGAAGATGTGGTATATATACACAATAGAATTCTACACAGCAGTAAGGTAAAATGAAATGATGAAATTTGCAGGGAAATGGAGTTAGAAAAAATTATTCTAAGTGAAGGTACCCAGGCACAGAAAGACAAAACACTAAATGTTCTCTCTCATACAGGGTCCTGGCTGGGATAACTGGAGATAAATGTAAACATCAGTAAGCATCAGGAATACGGACATAAAACTAGAATGAGACCAGGAGCAAGAAGAAATAGGGATGAGAAAGAAGAAAATACAGGCTAGGTGATAAACTCAGCCTATAGAGGGGTGCAAGGGACTGGTGGGGTAGGGAGGGTGGGTAATTATACATAACTGAAGATAACATGAATAAGTTCCTTCTCTGGTTACCATTCTACATGACACAACCACCAATAAGGGGTGGGGGGAGTTGGTCCAGACAAAAGTGTCCTATAGAAGGTGGAAAAAAACTTAACCCTAAAACCATAGGCTCAGGTTGGGTAATCCCAGGCCCACAAAGGGAGACCCATGAGGTCCCTGAAACAATGGAGGTCTTTGCCATAACACCTGATTACCTGCCAGAGCTAAAAGGTAAGATACTATTACTGAAGACATCATAAACTTGCAGCCACAGGTTATTAAATACCATGCTGGAACTGAAAGGAAAACCAGTTCCTTCCCCAATACCCATCGTAGTGTTGGAAAACACTATGGGAGTTGCTTGGGGGACAATGGTCACCAAAGTATGAATAAGCAGGGGGCCCTGCAAGCTATAAAATCAACCAGCTGGGCAAGAAGCACACACTTGTGCAACAGTGACACACAGCCTTTGAGGGTAATCAACTGTTCTCTGATTGAGCATGAGGCTGCTCAGTAGGGGAGAACTCATATCTGGTACTGGAAGTCAAGTCTGAATCCCATAGCCAGGAAACTCAAAGACTCCAGAGAAAAGCTCCCACTGCTCTCTGAATGCCCAAAACTCAAATAATTATGCATACACCCTCTAATCCAAGTTGCACTTACTCTTGGTTAGAGAATCTGTTTTTATTTCACAGATGGCAGAGAAAACTCAGAAGATTCAAGATCCATCAACACAACAAGAACAGATAGTTGACTGCCTACTATAAGAAGTGCCATCTCTACCACATCTGCTGGAGCCCATAGGACAACAAGCTCTAGGGAAAGGCAACAAACGCTGGTTAATCAAAACACTTTGTTGCCCGCATCCTCCACCAAAAAAACAAAACAAAACAAAAACCCACTTTGAATCAGAAACCCAGGGGTTACAGCGAACACTAAACCAGACTGCTAGCAGACCCACCAAGGGTCAGGTACCATTGCAGAAGAGGGGTAGGGGGAGATTGTTAAGAGCCACAGGGTGGATAGAAATATCCTGTGGCACAGTCCCCCCACCAAAAGACTGACAGACCTTATTTACCCACAATGAACACCAAAAACCCTACTGAGGAGAGCCTCCAGGGAGAGCGGGACAGTAGGAGAGGGGATACAAGACCACAATCTCTGTAGAAAAATAAGAATAACTAAATTTAAAATAAAAAATGCTGGGTGAGGTGGCTGGTGGCAATTCCAGCCACTTGGGATGTGGAAGCAGGAGGAAAGGAATTCAAAGCTATCCTCAGCTACATAGTAAGTCTGAGGCAGCCTGAGCTACATGAGACCCTGTTTCAAAAATTCAAAACAGGTCAACCAAACAAAACCCTAATAAAATTAGAAATGACAGGAGAGGTACCCCTGCCCCCGATTTCTAAGCTACTTAGAAATTAAGTACTTTTTGCTAGTCATAGTGGCTCGTGTCTATCATCCCAGGAGGTGGAAGCAGGATGATTCAAAGTTTAAGGCTGGCTTGGGCTATGTAGTGAGATCATCTCACAGTTCGTCCACCCCCCACCCCCGCAATCTATAAATGTAAAAAAGAAAAAGGATAGAAAAGCACTTCTCTCATTATTTAATAGAAAAATCCCAAGAAAGCTATACCATCCAGGAGCCCTGGCAGATGGGTTTCCTTCTTCCTTTAAAATGTTAGCATGAAAAAGTCTGGTGCTATTTATATTTGTTTCAAGGCACATTTAATTTAATATCAGAGTGCAATACAAAAGGCCCAAATACAACGAAGGAACACATTCCCCCATTAACACCAGCGACAATGCTCTTTAACATGTGCCTGTTGAATAGGATGAGGGTTTACCCAGTCTCATCACAGCCAACGTCCTTGTCCAGTCTAGTTGTGCAATGAATGTTCATAAGGCTTCAAAACATTTAGGCCTTAAGTTTGACACCACACCTTCACGTCTGTACATTCCTCGAGGAAGGCTGTCAACAGTTTCCGCGACCATTCAAAGAACAGACCATTGATTAGAACCACGTTGCTTTAAGACTATCATGGAATGGGGAGCCCAAAACTAACTGGTTAAGAATATGCACTACTTATACTGGCATCTATTATCTGATTGTCTCTTGACTATTAAAATTTGGTACTTAAAACCCTTTGAAGGCAAAATTCACCTTATCTGAGTACTGACCCAGGTAGTTCAGGCAACCATGATGTCCAGTCTTATTGGCAAAACTGATACACAGTGTCTCTAAGTCACATGCATGCTCCACCTTACATCTTACTGGAATTTGACATGTTCAATCCAGACTGAAGACACAGTGTGCCACAGACTCAAGACTTCTGTTTCTCCCTCTATTTTCTTCAAACAGAAACATTTCTCAAGTGTCTATATGTTCTAGAAGGGGAATTTTTCAGAGGTGGCCTCTTCTTCAGAATAGTCTGACGGCATCAGGCCTCTGAAGCAATGGGGGGACACATTAAAAATGCTGAAACACAAAGTTCATCTGGTAAGTTTTACATTAACCATTACAAGCTGGGCATTGGAAGAATGTGGCTGTTTGGCGCAAAAAAAGTCCGAGTCTTGGTGTGGAAATGAGTATGTAGCTGTCCCACCACAGCTCTCTGGAGATGGGACTGTCAGGGAAGTCTTGACTGGGGAGTAGGATTTGTTTACCTATTAGGGGTAAACTTCCAGACACTCCGTCATTTGGGCTTGCTCCAGTTTGTCTTTAGTCTCCCAGTTCACCTTTCATTTTTAGGAAAAACAAGTTGATCACTGGGTCTATCATTGTTGATCTCAGTCTGGCAACACTCGGCTGCTGAACTTGCTTGAGGTACTGGATTTGAGTAGTACGCTCTTGCATCTCTGCTCCTTGGTCACCAACTGCATTACCAGGATGTCCTCCCTGCATGCAGACTCCTGCTTTGTTGCTTTAGTCCCTCTTTAACTTAAGGCATCTCTGATTTCAAAGATCAAGTCTTCTGCTAAACCTAGAGTTCACTGATTCAGCCGTTCTAGCTAGCCAGAAACCTGCAGGGCTCCGTTCATTTCTAGACTCCCCAACACTGGGGTTACAGGCATATGACACCATGCCTAGCTTTTTATTTAAGTGCTGGGAATCTGAACTCAGGTCTTCTTGAGTTTACCCCTGAGCCGTCTCCTCAGCTCTGTAGGCCCTTCTTGTTGCCTTTTATTCTTGGGCGATCAGTACCCATCCTCCCTCATAGGCTTGTTATTGACCTGCTAGCAGCACAGAGAGGGACAGAGAACAATACCAGGAACCAGCATGGCCCTTGTGAGCAAAGCTATAAAGTTAAATGACCTTTCTTCTGTTCCTGTTTCACCTGGTGCAGGAAGAACCCAGCAGGCAAGGCAGACTTACCCTCACCCCATGGAAGATGAGAGGAAAACCTTTCTTGGGCAGCTTCTCCCAGCCTAGCAGTGAGGTCACTACTTTGGGGTCAGCACATACTTCGAGCTCCCTGTGGTAGAACAAGCGAGAGGGCAGTGCTAGCAGGGCTGAGTGGGACCTGTAGTTCTTCACCAACTTTGTGACCTGGAGGGAGAGGACAGGTGCAGGTCACAAGGAGCTAGCACTGCACAATTCCTGACAAGGCTCTATTGCTGCTGTCCCTGCATAGTTAGCCTGGGGCCACCTTGATGCCCACTCCATAGAGCAACCCCCTGCTCCTGCCTCCATTAGCCTGCAACCTGATGCTAGACCAAGCCATTCAGATGACTATGGATCCCCAGGATCTATTTAAACAGTAATGGAGGGGTGAAGGGGTTCTCTTTACTTCTCTCCTAGGTTCTGAACAGTTGAATGTCTCTTAGAGGGTGCAGACAGCTCTGGATACCTCCCTTGTATGGTGAAAACTTTGCCTTGAATCTGCTGCCTGACAATAGTCTTTAGGAGAAGTCCCGTGAAGTTGTGACTTAGCTGAGAGGCAGGAAGTAAAAGTTGGCTGTGGCTTCCCTAGAAGAGCTATGACCACCAGGCTAAACAGCATCTGTGTGAAGGAAAACACTTCGCTTTTGGCTTCCAACTGGTTTGAAAAGTTTGTACAGTACAGGCATCTGTCTGTCCTCTTCCTGGCTATGAATGGTAGGTCCTCATTGTCAATCTGACTGGATTTGGAATAACCTAGGAGACACACCTCTGGGCAAGTATCTGTGAGGATGTTTCCACAGAGGCTTAACTGAAAAGGGAAGACCTACTCTGAATGTGGGTGGCACCAATCCATGGGATAAATTCCAAGAAGGAATAAAGTAGAGAAAAGGAGGAAGCAAGCAAAGTAGCAGGGTTCATCTCTCTCTGCTCCTGACTGGAGATTCAATGTGACCAGCGACCTCATACCACATGCCTTCTCAACCATGATGGGCTGGATCTTCTCAAATAGCCAGAATAAATCTTTCTTCCCTTAAGTTGTTTCTATCAGATATTTGTCACAGCAATGTAAAAATTAACTAACATACTGGCAAAATGCCCATCTCCTGAAGGACAACAAACTAATTCTGGAAGCAGAATGTGTCAGACTTCCAAGATTCACATCAGCTCAGAGTAGCACAGGGAACCAAGGAAAGAGAAAAGAGGTATCCCACTAAGTGGAGGTCAACAGCTTCAGGAAAAGCCTTATGTCCTGTGGGTTGGTGCATGAGAGGTGAAACAGCACACTGGCCTTCCATTGCTGAGCAAGGCGAACACTTCTCTCTCAGAAAAAAAAAAATTGTCATATCCCAAGGTACACGGGAGACCTGGGGACAAATGCACTTCCCACAGGTGGCAAAGCTCTCAGGTACTCTTTCTGGGCTAGCAAATGTTACGTTATACCTCATCCTGGTGGCATCTACATGAGCTATTCTGCTCCCAAGACAGTGAGTACTTTTCTGGTGTGTGTTTGAATGTCTCTGTTCTACTTTCGTTCCTTGTCTTTCCAGTGAGGGAAAGAGCATTTCTCTAAAACCCTCCTATGATTTCTGGGCCTTATAAACACCCTGAACACAAGTCCAGATGGAATCCTGTTCTATGTATGACATTTAATAATATGAAAATTTAGAGAATAATTTTTGTACTGAAAGTCATTAATCATCAAAGTTTCCAAGCTTAGTGTGCTGGGGATTCCCAAAGATGCATGTTCTAAAACTCTTCTCCTTCAGAATCTGAGGGCCTGTGAGCCCAGAAGCTGTGCTCAGATGAACACCTTGGATCATGAGATGCCACAGGAGATGCTCCCTAGTTTTCTGACAGGCCTGTTATCTCTTCAGATAAAATTATAAAAATCACTTCCTGTATTCCTACACCGATGTAATAAGGTATATTTCACTTCTCTACCATTAGCATTAGACTGCCTGGAATCCTCTGATCCCAACAGTAGCCTTCATAAGACAGAAGAGCAGGGAGAATGTGCCTTAAATTGGGCTGGGGAGATGGTGGTTAGTAAAGCACTTGCTGTACAAATGTGACCTGGTTTTAGATCCCACCATGGTGGTGGGAATGCCTGTAATCCTAAACTAGTTAGCTAGACTAACCAAATTGGTAAGCTCTAAATTCAGTAAGAGACCCTGTCTCAATAAACAAGGTGGAGAGCGATAGGCAATACTATCATTGATCTCTAGCCTACACACACACACGAGAACATGCATACACATATGTAACACATATATACATGCAAAATCCTTCTGGGAAGTAGGGGAAGTCACAGGTGCTGCTCACCACCCTCCCAGGTATCTGTGGCTAACTTGCATGAGGACAAGGGGTAATGGATATTTTTATGGAAGTTAAAACCATTCCTATCCTTTGCTAATACCATAGACCTGATTCATGGACAATAGGTGGTGGGTTCAATGGCCTGGCCTGCTGGCACTGCCTGCTCCAGTAATCCCTTTGTGTGACAAAAAAGAAGGCTTGGAACTCACCAAGAGGGGATTGTATGCGCCGCAAGCACCAAAGGCATTCTCATCTCTCAGGTATGCTGGTCGGGACATCAGCCTCTCCAACATGGATACATTCAGCCCATAGGCCATGGCCAACCGGGACTTGATGACGGGGCCCAGCTGCATGGGGTCTCCAGCAAGCACAATCTAGTATATACAAGAGTGATGGGTGCATGGTGAAAGCACAGTGGGAGAAGAGCTGCAGGAGCAACAGGCAGGTGTTTTCCATGAGTTAGGGTTTGGGTCCTTGTCCATTCCAGCTACAGGGAAGAAGCTGACAGACTAGTAAGGACACAGGCAAGGAGATGGACATGGGGGAACCTAGACAGGCCTTAGGTTCAGGCTCCTCCACAGAGCAGTTGCTATCTAATTAGAGCAGTCTAACTGTCTCTCCCATTGATCACTCAAAGTATAAAGAACACTGAGGTTGTGACCTGTGTTCTGGAAGTTTCTGCCATGCCTGGTCCTGGAAGACCACTCTTGGCCCTTGGCCCTGATGTACTGTCCTGGTAGACCCCACACACAGTTATATTATGCTTATGGTTCCAACAGACAAGTTTTTTTTCCTCCCCACTCTCCCCTCTTTTTTTTTAAATGGGAAACCCACATCTACTTCATATTCCATTTCCTTTTTGCTAGACCAGCAGCGTACAGAAATAGTTCTGGGTATTTAAAATGGGATACCAGGTGTGGGCTTTACCAAATAAGTGGAACACTGGACTTTACTATCCTGTTACCTTATTTTTTTCTGAGGTAGGGTCTCATTCTAGTCCAGGCTGACCTCAAGCTCACTCTGTAGCCCCAGGCTGACATCAAACTCACAGCAATCCTGCTATTTCAGCCTCCTGAGTGTACTCCCCAGCCCCTTCTAATACTTTGCCTCACAGAGCCTGGTGACCTGATGGGAGGTGGTGGGAACATGTCCCCAAGAGCCTGACATGTTCACATAGCAGATGCCAGATGACCTCTCAACTACGAATACTGGGAGAAACGAGAAAAGTTTTAAGATGGTATCCATGTCAACTGTCAAAGGCACTAGAGAGAGAATGAGGGCTAGATCAGATAGGGACACACAGAGCTGGAGGGGATCTGAGCAGTGCGATGAGAGTGAACAGTCAGATCCTAGCAGGGTATGATACTTTCACTTGATCCCTGTAGCTATGACTGTCGCTGAGGAAAACAGGGTAAGACAGAGACACATCTACAGGACACAGTGCACAGGCCTTACCTGGCCATTGATGTCTGAAATCAGCCCCAGAGGAATCAGGCACTCTGGCTCGCTTGCCTGCCCAGCCTCGTCCACAAATACATGTGTGAAGTATCCAACTCTAGAGACAAAGATGTCTGAATGTAATTCACAACAGGTTATTCACCAACTGATACCTGAGACACACTGGCAAAGACTTGCTCTGGGCTATGGAGCTGCAGTGGGGCTGTCCAAGGAGGACAAGGGCAAGAATAACTGAGGGTAGCAATGGCCTCAAGCCTGCCAGGAGATTCTCGTAACCCTAGGTCACACCTGGGGCTGTAACCAGAATGCATATGTATTTGGAAGGATCTGGAAGGGACAGAGTGAGGGTGAGTATGAACAAAGCCTGAATGTCTTCAAGCCAGCTCAGGGTGTAGGCACCTGCAGCACAAAATCCTTTGCTCTTGTTTAGACTGAGCCATTCAGTCCAGTGGCTGCTGTCACATGTGACTCTTGAGCACTTCCCGCCATTTGTCTGAAATACAACATGCTCTAAGTTTTAAAGACTTAAATCAGAAAATATAGATTCCTCTGACACCCTGAAATGCAGAAGCCTCCATCTCAGCACAACACTCAATTTCAGCTTGAAACAGTTAAAGCTATGATTATGCCATCCGTCACCTCACCTCACAAGACTACCCCTCTCTGTAGAATAGGAGATAGAAATTGGTTAGGCCTGGGGCTGGAGAAATGGCTTAGTGGTGAAGGCTCTTGTCTGCAAAGCCTAACAACCTGGGTTCTATACCTCAGTACCCATGTAAAGCCAGATCCATAACATGGCACATGCATCTGGAGTTTGTAATAACTAGAGTCTCTGGCATACCCATTCTGTCTTTCTGTGTCTGTCTCTCTGCTTGCAAATAAGCAAACAAACAAACAAAAATAAATAAGAAACTGGCTAGGCAGTTTAGGGTGACAGGACCCCAAAGTGAATAGATTCTACTTGACTAAATGCTGGAATTGTCCTTGGGTCTATAGGAGAAAAATCTAGGTTATTACACTTTACTGCAGTCCAGAAATATCAGAAGGGTTTGGCCCTTCCTTATGTCTGCCCACTTAGGGAGTCCTACTCTCTTTTGAGAAGGCCTTTCCCAGAGAATTATTTCTGGGAAAATTCCTAAGAATCTAGGGACAAATTCAAAATTGTTAGTACATTGGCATATATTAGTGTGTTGACAGAGGAACCCCAAAATTCCTGTATCATTTCTCTTCCAAAAACTTGTTACTCAATTTTTTTATGTAAGCAAAGATGCTGGATGTTAGAATCTGAGAGCTCTCTCTACCCATCCTCCTCTCACTCTCCCCTCCTACCTGGTCATATTAATCCATGTTAACTTGCCTCCTAGTATGGTTAACTGTGTATGCTCAATCCCTATCTCTGCTCACCAGCCAAGGCCTCTCCCTCACAGTCCAGTTTCTCGCCTCTTCCCATAAAACCCACTTCTAGGCCCACTCTCTTTTCCCAGATCTCCTGCTTTTCAGGTACATGCAATCCCCTCATCTCCTCTTTCTCTCCTCTCTTTCTCACTCTTTCTGCCTCCCTTTTTTCTTTCAGTTACAATAAAGTCTTAGATTCAAAATAAAGAAAATGTAGACTCTCATCAATCGTTTTATACTGGTTACACAGTATTATATAAATATGGTACCTCAAGTCTACGCATGAGGCGACAGGCATGGCCAGCTGCAGCGATGCTCTATGTGGTGCTGACAGAAGCCTGGAGCCCAGGGCATGCAGGTAAGACATGTGTGTGTCTAGGTGCTCATCCTCATGGCTGTGCCCTGGGGTGGCCCTGCCAGGGAGGGAGGAGCTAACCCTCAGGGAAATCTACTATTCCTTTCTCCCCAGTCTGACCTACACAACCTAACTCTCTAGCCCAGGGCTGTTGCAGCCTCCTTTCTTCACCTCCAGCACACTGGTGGGAGGCTTTCTCACTTCCTTCAGATATTGGCCCTTCCTCCTATCTCCAAGGACACCCCCTTGGGAAGATGTCTCTGGCCCACAAGCTTCAGATCACTGCTACATCTTCCCACAAAGCCCCCATCAGTGGACAAATGAGGCCCCACTGAGGCTGACCTCAGAACGGCCTGTGTGTTTCCTAAGTGGCCTGTGGTCCAGCGATCCTTTAAGCTACTTACACCATTGCTTAGAAGCTTTTCAGCAGCTTTCTACTAAACTAGGACTCATGTCTAAATGCCTCCCTGGGCACTCATGACTTCTTCCAGCTCCCTGTTCCATCTTATTAGGCTCTAGGAAGTCACATCTGAGTAGACACGTGCAGGGCTCTCTAGCCACAGGACCTTTGCATGTGCTAGTCCATCTGCCTGTCTCCTACTCCTGGGCTCTTTGAGTCTCTGGGATCTCATCAACAAACCTGCTTCCTCAGAAAAGCCAACCTGGCCCACTGTTCTTACCCTATGGCTGCCACCTCTGGCCACGACTCAGTCTCCATGTGGTCAGCTTTTTTTCATCAAAAGTAAGTGTGGAGGACACAGAATCTGTCCTTGAGGACCCTGCTACACAATGCCTGGCACTTACCTTACTCCTATCTGGTAAAAAAGCCCTGCACTGCTGCATGTGGTGATTATTATCCTGAAGCGTGAGGCTTTCCAGATATCTTCCCCATCTCTGCAGTACGGTTTGATGGCATCAATGATGGTCTGGGACAAGGAGGGTGGAGTCAGTTTGGCTTTTAAATTATGAAGCATTTCTTTAAACTGGACAGAATGACAAAACTGAGAGAAATTCTACAAGATGATCTTGCCTGATGCCACTTCTTACTAAGTAATGATTCTAAATTATTTTAAAATCTTTTATATTCCACGGTAAGTCCATGGACTCAGAAGTCATGGACATAATATAATCCTGCAGGTCCTTCCAGAAAACAGTTTCATTTATTTTCGGTCTCAATTTCTTTCTTAAAGCAATACTTCATTCATAAGCAAACCAGGAACCCACAATTTTCCTAATGGGATATTTGTAACCAAATCAATCAACAGAACTAAAACTAAACAAGGATGAATTGGAGGAATCCTTAAAAGAATAATACGAAGATTTAACAAATCTGCAAATCCCAACAACAGTGCTGCTAACTTGAAGAGGGTGAGAATGTAATGAAATACTCAGGCACAGACCACTCTGTGTAGCAGAGTTACATCACAAGACAGGTTTCTCCATTACAACTTTCTGTGATGGATCACTGTCCACCCTGCTCCTACCTCCTGCCCATACTTGCCCACTTTGCGCTCTCCAAGGAGGTGGCCTAGGTACCCACCCCATGTCCAGGGCTCACCTCTTCAAACCTGCAGGTGGCATTCACCCTGACCATAGCAGCTGGCCTCAGCACCTTACTCTCATGCAGTCGCAAACACACAAGGTCAGCAGCGCTGTTGGAGGGGGCACAGACCAAAATCCGACTGTCCGGCAAAGCAAAATGTACCTTCATCCAAGATAAAAGAGACCAGGGATCTTAACTATCAACCCTGTAAGTGAAAACCCCCAAGTATGATGTTTAACATACAGGTTCTTTTACAGGTACAGAGGAGCACAGGCTCAGATGCTAATCCCAAGCATCTCTGAGACATGCCACTGCTGAGACACGTGGACAAGTCAAATGGCAGGTTCCTTGTGCTTCCCAGGATTGACCATAGTTTGTTTTAAGCCATGCTAGGAATAGGACCCAGGGCCTTGGGTCTCCCTAGTGCTGCCCCCATGATCCTACAGCACCTCCACAGACAGCACCAAGTTACATCTATTCTGCACACGTCTCACTATGGGATAGGTGCTCATGCTATGTTCTCTAAAAAACCCCAAATGACACCAAAATACTACATACTCCTTATTTTCAAAAATGCAATCTGAAATAGAAGAGATACCAGCAACTACTGGTGTGGTGACTTCAGCCATGGCCCAGACAACCTCTGCTGCAAATGATGTCATCAGTTTATTACTCTAAATATGAAGTTTTCTCCTACACAATACATTTATTTATTTATCTATTTATTTATTTATTATTTGTAAGCAGAGAGAGAGAGACAGACAGAGAGAGAGAGAGAGAGAGAGAGAGAGAGAGAGAGAGAGAGAGAGAGAGAGAGAAATAGAGAAGAGAGAATGGGCATGCCAGGGCTGCCAGTCACAGCAAACAAACTCCAGATGTATATGCTACTGTGCATCTGGCTTTATGTGGGTATTGGAGAATCCAACCCAGGTTGTTGGGCTTTGCAGGCAAGTGCCTTAACTGCTGAGCCATCTCTCTGGCCCCGCAATACATTTTTATACACACTAACAGTATCAGATAGCTACTTTCCAATCCTCTCTGATGCTTCCTTCCCACAGACACACAAGCACAGCAGAGACATAGCAAGCAGGCACTGTCCTACCTGCAAGACAGCCTCAATTATTGTCACAGTCTTCCCGGTTCCAGGAGGTCCAAAAAGAATATACGGAAGCGGGCGGCAGTCACCACTCAGAATCCGTCTAACTGCTAGCTTCTGATTTTCGTTTAGCACTGGATTGAAGAATTCCTTATCTCTTTCTTTAGGGATCTGAATTTCATCCACTGCATTTGAAGTGGAGAGACAGTTTAGTTTAAGGCTAGATAGACAGCTTTGCACTACTACAGGACACTTTGCTTGGTCAGATATCCAACAGTCAGAATGGCAAGAGCTCTGCAACGTGACTACTAGGGCAGACAGGAGCATAGCATGTTCCTGAATGATCTGACCATGTTTTGTGAGGCAATCAGGAAAACTAACAGCTTTTAAACCAAGGCAGAAACTCATACACTACATGTTCTCTCTCATATGTGGATCCCGGCTTCAAATGCTTAGATTTATATGTGAGTTGACATATAAGTCAGTAGTAGAGGCCAGTAAACTAGAAAGGGGCTATAAGGGAGGGAGGAGAGGGGCGGTAGAGTAGATACGTAAGTAGAGGCTGGAATACTGAGGAAGGAATGATTTAAGTTGGGTCAGAGGATGAAGTAGAAAAGGGTCCGGGAGGATTCATCAAATTTTAAGATGTTATGAATATGGAAACCTCCTCTAGCTAATAATGTGAATGTTAAAAAAGAGTTTGGGCTGAAGTATCTTGTGGAGGTAAATAATGTTTTGCCTAGAAGTCATATATTTAAATTTTTTTTTGTTTATTTGCAAGCAGAGAGAGATAGAGAGAATGCTCATGCCACGGCCTCCGGTCACTGCAAACCAACTACAGATGCATGCATACCCTGTGTACCTGGCTTTAATATTGGTACTGGGGAATTGAACTCAGGTCCTTAGGTGTTGCAGGCAAGTGTCTTAACTGCTGAGCCATCCCTGCTGCTTAGTCATAGATTTTTACTAGGAAAATTTCATTTCTAGGGGTGGGGTACCTGGGATACCTTCCAGCAAGTTATTGGCCAAGGAGGTCCCATCTGCCCCCGAAAGAATACAGGCTATCACCAAGGCTCTTGGTTGCCCACTAGAACTAAATGGTAAGACCCTACTGCTGAAGATGCCACATGCATGGGCTATAGATCATTCACAATCTAGCTGGAGTTGAGCTGGAAGCCTCCTCCCTATTTTTTTTTTTGTTTGTTTTTTGTTTTCAGGTAGAGTCTCACTGTAGCCCAAGCTGGCCTGGAACTCACAGGGATCCTCCTATGTCAGCCTCCCAAGTTCTGGGATTAAAGGCATGTACTATCACACCCGGCCCTGCCTCCTCCCTATTAACTAGCTGTCAGGATGCTAGAAAGAGCTATGCAGCACATAGCCTTTGAAATGAGAAGTTATGGGGACTGCAAGCTTTATGGCTGGCCAGCCAGGTCACATGTACAATGGTGGCATGTCTGTTTTGGTGGAAACCAACTGCTTTCTCATTGAATTTGAGGTCCGCTCCATGGGAGGGAATTCATGTCTTGTACAGAAAACCTAGTCAAAAAGCCTTTGGCTAAGGAAGTCATTAAACCCTAGGGAGAAACTACTCCAGTTGTCTGGCGAAATGCATTTTTTATGCCTAACAAACTGCCCTCTAAACACTTATGTTTATACTCATATATTAGTGCTACTCTCACTTTTGGTTAGAGAAGCTTCTTGTTTCAGATGATGGTGACCATGGGGATAACTCAAAACTCACCAAAGTGCTGAGAAGAAGTGACAGTGGAATGTTTAGCACTAAATAAAACATCTCTACTACACCCTCCAAGGTTCAGGGACTACTGTGGAAGAGGCGGGTTAAGAGTTTAAGGGTCAAAGGAAGGGGAGGACTGCTTACAATACTGTCTTTCAGACACAAAATGGCCTTGACTCACAGGGATCCTCCTACCTCAGCCTCCCTTACAGTGGCTGACACTACTTATACAAGACCTACATTATAGGAGGAACAAAAATGTACAAGGTAGAAGTGGATTTGGAAGTAGGAACAAAAATGATGACATCAAAAGAGAAGGAAGACTAGTTGGAAAGAAGATATTCAGTGGAGGGGAGATTCTGGGGAGATGAGAAAGGGGAGGGAATTATGATCATGGTATATTATCTGTATTTATGAAAGTTGTCAATAAAAAGTTTTTAAAGAAAAAACTAACAGCTTTCTAAGATGGGGGAAGGCCATTTATAGATGCAGTATCACCTAGAATATCACAGATAAGATTGATTTGTGTGTGAAGCTTTTAAAATTGTTAATTAGTTTTTTATGTTAGCATACCAGGTCATGAGTGTGGCATTTTCATCCATACTTTATGTAATCCCTTTCTCCCACTCCCATCCTGGTGGTTCCATTCCCCCACAAGCACCCTTCTGCTCTTATGTCCAAGGCCCTTGCCACCCTTCCCTTAAGACCTCTTTTCCCATGGTCCCCTTTCTAGTCTCATGACCTATAAACCCACACACATATATAAAAATTAAGTAACACTTTTCTATAACCTTTTCATATCTGTGACAGGAGCTTAAAATTGCAGTGACTGAACATAACAGCATGCTTGTGTAAATCACTGAACTCCACTTCCACCCTGTACAAATGGACTTAAGAGTACTGCTGAGTACACTGACTATAAGCCCAACGAACATGGCTGTCAGACAGGAAAAGTGGAAACAAATCTAGTCAGGTGTGAACTGTATGTTGTAAAAAACATGATAAAAAACAAAAAAATAAAATCTAGGATCTGTGTAAGAGAGAAAAATGTGGTATTTTTCCTTCTGAATCTAGATAATTCACTTAGCATAATGGTTTCCAGGTCCTACCACTTTGCTTTAAATGCCATAATCTCATTTTTATTTATGGCTGAATAAAATTCCATTATTTATATGTACGTTTTCTGTATCCACTTATCTGTTGATGGACACCTCGGCTGGTTCCATTTCTTAGCTATCGAGATTAATACAGCAATAAATATGGCTGTGTATATATCTGCGTATTTTTAGTTTACTTTGGGTACATGCCCAGGAGTGGCATAGATGGGTCATATGGTAGTTCTTCATACTTACTGACATAATGGCTGTACCCGTTTACTTTCCTACCAGCAGTTAATATAGGTTCCTCTTTTCCCATGTCTCCACAGGCATTTGTTGTTTGATGTTAGCCATTTTAACTAAGGTGAGATGGAGTTTCATAGTTTTAATTTACATTTCTCTGGTGGCTTAGTTTGTTACACACTTAAAATGTTTTTATTATACATCTTGTGTTTTTTCTATTGAAAACCAACAACTAGGACTTAAAAATTTCTATACAGGCCAGGTGTAGTGACATATGCATATAGTCCTAGCTGCTGAGGTGTGAGGATCACTAGAGCCCACAAGTTTGAGACCAGCCTGGGTAATAGCAGGGCTATCTTAAACAAAATATACAGCAGCTTAAGGTTCACATGGCAAAAATAATACCTAGAGGTTTTACTGACGCACCTAATCTAAGGCATCGAGATGTATACCTATGGATCAGGGGATGAAGCTATGACCCTTCTTTCTGACAGAGACTATGATTCCCCCAACCACAGTATGTTTCTTAAGTACCTACAGGTACAAGTTTTTCCATTCCTTTTCTCTGAGCGCCTCATACACACACACTTTACAACTTACTAGTCTCTGAAGCACAGGCGGCTATCCCTGGCAGGTTTGTGGCATCCTCAGGCTTCTCCTTTGTTGCATGTTTAGTTTGGTCTTTTATGGTTTTCTTGTTCTGGAAACAATCATGCAGAAAATAGTAAACAACCATAGCTTTGTGTACACAGGCTTAGTTTGAAGAATATCTACCAACAACATTATACTGTTTAACAGTTCTCTGGAGTCACAGGTCTACCTTTTAAAACATAATAAAAATATAAGACATCTAGGCCCAGAGTGATGGCCTATCCCTTTAGTCTCAGCACTCAGGAGGTAGAGGTAGGAGGAATGTTGTGAGTTTGAGGTCACCCTGAGACTACATAGTGAATTCCAGGTCAGCCTGGGCTACAGCAAGATTCTACTTCGAAAAACAAAACAAAAATGTATGTAAGACATCTAAGGCTGTATGTGGCGGCATATGCCTTTAATCCCAGGCCTCAGGAGGCTGAGGTAGGAGGATCACTGTGAGTTTGAGGTCACCCTGAGACTACATAATGAATTCCAGGTCAGCCTGGGTTAAAGTGAGATCTTACCTCAAAAAACCAATGTATATACATTTTTAAAAAGTGCAAAAACGATTATGCATTTTTAGCCACTAAAAATCAATGTAATTAAACTAACTTTGTGATGGTGAAAGTGAAACATGGTTAAAGTTTGACTGACACTCAGCTTGCTGCATCCACGCTGGCCTGAGCAGGAGAGGCTGACGTGCGGCTCCGAGCCTGGCTCTGCTGCTGTCCAACCGTGTGAGGGCAACAACTCCACTCGGCAGCATCTTCGTGCCTTCTCAAGAGCACAGAGGAGGCACTGTCAACTACACAGATCTAGATGTACTTTGCCCTGGACCAGTAGAACTGCAGTTGCAACTTTTCTCTTACAAGCACTTTGAAATTCAGTTTTGCACATGTTTCTTTGTTTAATCAATTACTTTCACAAAACAAATCTTATAAAATCAATGAAGCAAAAGTTTCTCCAAGCCAGGTGTCGTGGCACAAACCTTTAATTTTAGCACTATGGAGGCAGAGACAGGAGGGTGGCTGTGAGTTCGAGGCCACCCTGAGACTACATAGTGAATTCCAGGTCAGCCTGGGCTGGAGCAAGACCCTAGCAGTTAGTACAGTGCTTGCCACACAAGCTGGAGGACCTGAGTTCCAATGCCCAGGAGCATATAAAAGGTGGGGTGGGGGCTGGAGAGATGGCTCAGGGGTTAAGGCACTTGCCTCCAGTGCCTAAGGCCCCCGGTTCAATTCCCCAGGACCCACATAAGCCAGACCCACAAGGTGGTGGCCCTTGGGTTCTCTCTCTCTCTCTCTCTCTCTCTGTATCTCTCTGCTTGAAAATGAATAAATAAAATATTAAAAAAAAAGGTAGGGTGGGAGACAGAAACAGGAGGATCTCTGAGCATACATATCGGCTATCTAGTCTAGCTGACTGAGTGAGCTCCAGGTTAAGTAAGAGACACTACCTAAAAAAAGTGTAAAGCTATTAAGATATTTGACGTGGAATTCTGGCTTCCATATGAACACATATGCATATGCACTTGTACACATAGTAATACTAACATGCATATACATAGGCACAACACCATACAAGTTTCCCCATCTAAAATATTGTATGAATCACCGTATTTTATTCTAGAAGGATATACCAACATGGCCTCCATTACCATCATATAGATGCTGCAAAGTGTACTTGATGTTCAATAAGGCACAGGTTTGTGAAAGGCGATTTGACAAAATTTGACATGTGAAGTCACTGGCATACTCAAGGTGATGAGCAGTTCAATCAATCCCTTCTCTCCTGCTGCACATGCTTGGGTTACATATCCTAGCACTTTACACAGATGGCCATGAGGCATGCAGTGGTTTTGGTCAGAGTCCTTTTGTACAGTTTAACTGGTCTGAGACCTACAAATGCTGCTGTATTTCTATGGCTATGGGTACTCCACTTTAAGAATGGACCACAACTTCTTTATCACCTGTTGAAGGACATTGCACTGCGTCCAGTTTGGGCAAGTGTCTTTGGTCCATTTCTTAAACTGATTAACTTTTTACTGTGAATGCAGAGTTCTTTAATAAATATTATGGATAAGTCCTTTACCAGACAGGTGATTTACAAGTTATTTTCTTTCAACCCACCACTAACTTTTTGTTTTTTTGCAGTGTTCTTATGTGCTTGTGCATATGTTGGCCATATGACAACCTTGGGTGTCATTTCTCAGGCACTGTATGCATGGCTTTTTTTTTTGGTCTGTCAGTATGGTGAATAACATTGATTTGGGGCTTTTCATTCTTCAGATCTAGTCTTCTGATGCAGTTACCTGCTTGCTGCTGGAACAAAACACTGGGCCAAAAGTAGCTTACAGAAGAAAAGGGCTTATTTCAGCTTATAGTCTTGAGAAGAAATTTCAT
>PVHP010015170.1:0-37836 GCA_004024765.1 Zapus hudsonius
CTCAGCAGTGAAGACTTGCAATTGTGTTTTCTTCACTTGGTGAAAACCAAGTTGGAAGGCATCACTTTTCCTCCAGCGATGAAATTATACAGCTCCAGTGTATCCGAAATTAACAAGACGATGTTGTTATTGCTTATATAAAAGGAATTGGTGACTTGCTGTGCCTCGTGGTAAGATTAAACTGGACACAGTTTTAGTAGATTGAGCAGCTAGAAAGGACACTTTCGCCATCTGGTGACAAGATTGTGACAGTGACTGTGCAGGCTGCTTGTCCTCCGTGGCCTGGGAGATGCCTTTGTTTTTGTTTCTCACCTCTGGGCAACTTGTTCAGAGTCTGAGCTCATCAGAATAATCCCCCTACAGGGTCAGAAGGAACAAGCACAAATCAGATGTGGATGCTTAGAGAACACTTTACTCCAGTGAAAAACTTTGTTTTTTAAAATCTGCAGATGGCTGAAAGCAATTTTGTTCATCAATTTAAAATGTCTGAGCCCCTTTGGGGATAGCCTAGTTTGGGAGGTGTTAGAAATCTCATTACTTGGGGTGATTTCTACTCATTTCAGGAATTCTCCCTTTTGAAGACATATCGCCTTTAGTCTCCCCATGTCAGAAGGATTCCTGGAGCCTATCCTAGTGACTTCTCCAATTTTTTGCCTTGTCCTTTGTCGCAGAACCTGGCCCACTGTTTGGAGGTGCTGCAAATCCTGCATTTCCTTGAGTGCATTGTCCTTGCTCCCATGACTATGGGCGTGGTCCTTTTCACAGCTCCTGTGTTGACTTCTCTACTCTCCCCACTTGTCCTGCTCCAGCTCCATCAGGACTCATGGTTCTTCAGGGACCCCTGTTCTAGGAGATTTAAACTGGGCAGAACATCTGGATGGTGTTCTAGCAGCACTTCCAGTCTGGCTTTCTCTGAGACCTCTGAGATCTCAGCATTCGTTGGGGGAGTGGGGGTTAGCTCCAAATTCATATAGTCCTCAATCCTGGGGACTATGACTGTCCAATACCAGTCCCCAGTTCGTTCTAGCCAGGACACTAGGATCATGACATCTCACTTCTAGACCTCACCCTTGTCCACCTTCCTTCCTTCTTCCCACCTCACTCCATTCCTACCTCAGGTTCTTATTTTCAGCACCTTACCCCTGATACACCTTTGAAGTCCTCTCTCTGCACCTTCATCTTTCTGTTCCCACTGATTCTTGACAACTGAAGTCCATCTCCAGGAGCATGTAGACAGTTACTTCCTCTCTAGAAAGTCCCTCCCTAGCAGTTCTTCAAAGCAGTTAGTGACTTGTTCTAGATGGTGTCTGTTCTCTGGCAAACCAAAGCTTGGCTTCTCTGTGCAGATACAGAGCTGGGAGGGCTGGAGAGGAAATGCTGCTGAGAAGGAAGTAGGAGCTGGAAAAGATTTCAGAGAGTAGTTGGCATTCTGTGTCCATGGGGCTCTGCATTGTGGACTCAATCTACTGTTGGCTGAAAATGCCTCCCAAAATTGCACCTGTATTGAACGTGCAAAGACTTCCTGTTATTCTCAAATAAGACAGCTTTTAATAAGAAAACTCTTTACATAGCATTTACTTTGAATCTGGTGCTATAAATCACCTAAAGATAATTTAAAACGTAATAAAGATGTGTATAGGACTCATGCATCCTTGGATTTTGGTGTCTGAGGGTTCTGGAACCCTTCCCACATGGATAGTGAGGGAAGACTGTACTAGTCATCTCTAACTGTATACCTGTCTATAATTTCCACTTATTAGGAGCACATTGGGAGCTAACCTTGCCCCCTTTTCCAGACAAAAAGAATAAGACAGTCTGCCAGAGACAGAATTAGCCTTGGCTCCAGACTCTGGTTGTCTCCCCTTTCCCCATTCTCATGCTGTAGCAGACATTTAGATTTTTACCAGGCCCTGGGACAGTTAAGATTGTACCCTGCTTAGCTTTGATACTTACCCCCTTCCCTGTTGTCATATGAAAGCACAAGGTGAAGTGACTGGCCCAAGATAGTGTTGCATACCTGTGGATATCCTCCCTTCCCAAATCACTGTGGGAGTGGGGTTCACCTGCTTACTTTAGGATTTGTCAGTATCCTTTTACATAGCATATATCTTGTATAAATATATCTAGCATGGCTAAATAATAGGCGAATGTTTAGGTGGCCCCTTAGATACTGTATTTTGTCACATTTGTTTCTATTTTACTTTTTAATGAAATGGAAGGGTACAGATAAAAACTTACTCTCCCTTTCTTTCTTCAAAAGTTCGTGGCACAAGGAGATAGGTACAGGAGCCTCCAACAGAGGATAACTATTTCCCCCCATGACCTTGTGTCTGTGGGAAATACCTGTTGTTATACGTTTCTAAGGATTAGTGTTTATGTGTGTCACATGGTACCATATGTTCTTTTGCAACTTACTTTCTCTGATTCTGCTTTTGAGATTGATCAGTTTTGTTTCATGCATAATAATTTATTCATTTTTGTCACCCTCCCATATTCCAGCTGCTTTAATATAAGGGCTTATCTGGTTCTTTATTAAAAGTCGGTTGCTTCTAACTTTTCCTCTTACAAACTGTTAGGGTTCTGTTTGTCAGTTTCAACAGTGTCCCAGGACCAGCATCCTGGGCTCAGATGTGCAGCCAGGTGGACAGCATGCTGCCAGCAGCCAGAGGCATGGCTGTATTTTAGCAGCCTGGGTGTGGCACAGAACCTATAGCACGGGAGAGTACAGATGCCCTGGTCCCAGGGGAAATTGACACCCCAGGAGAGTGAGTGCAGAGGGCCCTGGAACCTGGGGCTATCTGCAGTTTCCTTGATTACCCTCTCCTGGAGAGAGCAACAATGAAGGCAGAAACAGAATTTGAGATTATTTTGGTTTCTGACTCTATCATGGTGGCCTCCTATGTATCATGATGCAAAGACATTATGCCCATTGTTGCTAACACATGTAAGAATTCTTCTCTGCCAAAACTCAGTGTTCCTAGACATTTTCATCATGCAGCTATAGTGCGTAGAAATAATTTCTCATTTTATTTGAATTTTGCAGATTTTCAGTCAGATGGAACATTCTTTCATACATTAATTAACTATTCAGACTTTCTCTTTCGTAAATTACCACATAATTGACATTACTCATCTTTCTTTTCAGTTTTAAAAAATAATTTACAACTGATTTACAGTATTTCTTACACATTCTGGATACTCAGCCTTTATTGTTCCATCATGGGAAGTCCAGCAGCAACAACTGGCATTTAGTAAGCTTTGTATGCCTTAATTCCTTTCAATACCCACAACAATGATATGAGCTAAACACTGCTATTCTGTGAAATTTTTGTCACTATAACAAAATAACTAAGATAATCAGCTTATAAAGAGAAAGGGGGTGTGTTTCATTTCACAGTTGAAGAGACTTTTGTCCAGGGTGGGTTAGTTACAGTGCTTTTTAGCCTGGAGCAAGGCAACATAGCAAGGCAGAGCAAAATGGCCATGAAACAAATGAGAGTGAGGAAGAAACTGAGGTCCCATACTCCCCTTCAAGGGCATGCATGCCCCAAGTACCTTGAAGACCATCAATTGGCCCCATTTTCCAATGCTTCTTGCCCCCTGAATGATGTTTGTCAGTTTACAGTGGTGGACATTAAGGCAAAACAGGGCTAAGTCACTTGCCCATATACCAAAACGATACTGAACTTTGAAACTTAGTTACTGCACTATTTTCAGAGCTTATAATGCCTTAGGTGAACTTGGTAGACAGGTAAATATGAGTGCTCAAACCAGAAGCCAGTAAAGAGTTATTGATGACTGGTTTAGATACAGGTTGGTCCTGTTCTACTGTGCAAGGACCATGAGACAGTGTCCATCACCACAGCCCTCTGCTATTCAAGAACCATGAGCACAGTGTTCATCACCACAATCCACACCCCCCCAGGATGTTTCCAGTCTTCCCTTCACTACCTGCTAACCGCTCTAGTTCTAGTCAGCCAGTCTCGAATGGCAGTCTTTGTACAGTCTCAATCATTTATGCTCTTGCCAGTGCAGGCTTCTCTGCCATTCTTCAACTTCCACAATCTCCACCACTGTACTTAACCAGCTTCTGGTCCATTCTCTCCCCTGATCAGAAGTGAAATGTTAGTCCTTGCAACCCTCAAGGGACATATAGATCAACACCTAGCAGTTTCTCTCATTCCTTTGGTTCTGTCCCATGTGTATGCACACCTCTTCTCCCTCCCCAGGGAGAGATTTTGGGATTTGGGGTTTCATTATAAGTGGTATGTGTCCTTGAGAACCAGAATTCTGGAGAATATTGTTAGCTTATCTGTTGGCCAGGGGAATAATGAGTCTCTAATAAATGTGTTTTGCGGCTGTCAGAATCCCACGTGTGCACACACCTCCACTCTGAAAGACGCAGTCCATTTGTACAACCTCCACTCTGCAGGATACAGTCCACATGTGTACACACCTCCACTCTGCAGGATACAGTCCACATGTGTACACACCTCCACTCTGCAGGATACAGTCCACATGTGTACACACCTCCACTCTGCAGGATACAGTCCCTGTCTGTACATACCTCCACTCTGCAGGATAGAGGGCCCATCTTTTATCGTTTATTTTCAGGTGAGAAAAAAATAATTTACTAATTTTATCAGTAAGAAAGTAGAAATTTTTTCTTATTCACTTAAGGGAGACATTTCCAGAAAGACTAGAACAGAGAGTTAGAATTCATTAAATGTATACAGGGCATTGTGGCTGCTATATAGGCTTCAGAATACAAACAATCTTGATGTCATACTTTGTACTTACTTCTAACTATCCCATGTCTCCTTTTACACTTCCAGGTCTCTTTTCAATGTTCATTTCATGTTTGTATCTATACATGCTTTTCCATTTGTTGATTGTATGATCACCTGTACATTTTAGCTATAGTTTCTAATCTAGAGAACTTTGTGAAGTGTAGGGCAAGCTGTCCTGAAGCAGAGATATAGATTGTAGAGTTTATATTTTTCATCATCAACTTAATCTTTTACATACTTCCCAGACATTGTGTTTTGTCTGTCAGTTAATAGTATCAGGCTGTGTGTTAGTCTATTTTCTAAAGTTATAATAATACCCAAAGCTGGAGAATGAATGAAGAAAGTCAGTTTATTTAGGTTAAAGTTCTGGAGGCTGAAAGTCCAAGACTGAGTGGCTCCATTTGCCAGCCCTCTGCTGAGGACCTCCTGGTAGATGTCATCATAATGGCAGGAGCCCACCTGTGAGAGAGATCACATGGTGAGACAGGAAGTCAGAGAGAGAAATTGGTGGACTATTTTTCTCTTTCATAAAACCTCTCCTTCAAGGGAACTAGCCAGGGTCCCAAAGAAAAACTTTAATTCGCCCTCAAGACTGCGCCCTGAATAGCCTACACACGTCCTGATAGGCTCAGGCTCTTAAAAGTTCTACCATCTCAAAGCACTTTAGTAGGAACCAAGTTTCCAGCACATCAACACTTAGGAGACATTCACATCCACACCCTAGAAAGTCTACTCATCGTTTTTCACAGGCACAGCTACTGCAATGATTGTACACATGACCTGGAGATGTCTCTGGTCTTCGATTGCATTCATTGGACACCATTCTGCCCACACTCAAATTAGGGTTCCTCGAGAAAGGCTCTGCTATGTGCCTGACCGGCATCAGTGAGCCCCAGGTCTAAAATAGTTTTAAGGAGAATTGGATTGGGAGATAAGAGGAAAGTGAATTTCAGTGTGCCCCTTTGTTTCCATGGCAATCTTATATTGTACAATTGCAGAATCAAATCGATTGGGATTTAGAAAAAGAAATGTATAAATTGATGAAAGCAATGGTAGATGGGGAGTTTATTTTCATGATTAATAAATTTGGTTGAGAAAAACAAAATTTCAGTAGTTCACAGGTCTCTTGCTTCTCTGCATTTCAGTTTCTCCATCTGTGGAAGAGCTGTGTTTACTTGGGGAACTGTTCTGGGATTTTTTTCCCCTCCCATTTGTCAGTTGTAAGTGTCATGTGAACTGCTGGAGTGGGTGTCATGAAATCCTACTGCTGCAAACTCACGATTTCCTGGGGTCCAGAGACCAGTCCATACCAGACACGTGCCTGAGTCATCCTCTCAGGATTAGTTGTTCAGATGGCGTTGGGAGATGGATTCACTATGTCTTGCACAGAACTTGCTGCCTCTCTACATGGGATGTAGACACATGCATAATGACTGACCATCCTGTAGTCCACCTGTATATGACTAATTCAACTTTCATTACCATTGAGTTACTCCATTAACATTTTCTATATTATAGTCAAAGTGGTTTCATTGAAGAAAATATTCCCAATCATCTTTTCTTTATTGCGGTACTTCAGGCTGGAGGGCTTATTTCTTAGCTGTATTTTAAACAACTGCTGCTTCTAAGCATCATCAGGGTGGCAACTATGAATGCCTTGTGGATGAGTGAGAAAGAGCAGCATTGTCAGCTGAGAGACTTCTGGGCAGAGGCCAGGTCCATTGTGTACCCCTTTGTGAGTCACCTCTCTCACCCCCAAATACCACTCTTTCCCGTACTCTCCCCCAAGGTGGCAGAAATAGCATATGTTCTTCTAGCTTCAGGACTAGAATGACTGAATGAACAGAGACTTTCTTTATTATCACTCCTGGCACGCTGCTGCCGCCTTAAGCTGCTGAGAAGAGTATTATGGAAGGGTTGTTGGCCAGGCTGTGTCAGACTCAGAGCTGTGAGAAGAGCTTCTCTGACTCCCCCTGGGTTCTTTTAGCTTCCCAGGAAGCCTTGAAGTTTGGAGCTCTGTGGTCACGTTAATGTGCTGTGTGGCTGGCTGGATCTTCCTTGCCTAGCTGCTGATATCACATGAGTATCAGGCTTCTGTGTTTGCTTGGTTTTAGTTTTTTAGCTTAACAGGATTCTCTGCATTGCATGAGGGCTGGGGCCTAAGTATAAACCCAGGATGTAGCTTATTGGAGAAAAGTTCCCAGCTCTGCCCATGTCAGTATGAAAGATGATTGCCCTGAGGAAGGCATGCTTGAGCTGGATCTATAGCAGAAAGGAGCAGCTCCAGTGTCAGCTCCATTTACTGCAGGCACAACTCAGCAAAGCAAGGAAAAGCACCGACCGGGGCAATTGGTCCAACAGACTGGGGACTGGGCCAGGCAGGTCCGATTAGAAGGCAGGGCTGTGGGCTGAGAGTAAGGTGCCTTCGGCTCTGGAGCTGCACTGTGCAACAGATGGGAGCCGAAACATGGAACAGGCAGTGTTCTGAAACCGGCCTGGGTCCTGGACAAGGGGGAGATGGGAACCCTGTTGCCACATGAGAAGTTCTAACTTTTAGGAAGCAGGAGCCTGTGACCAGCTGAAAGACTTTGATCAATGAATGCACAGGGCACAGGATCAGCATCTGTGGGAGCTGCTCTCACTAGCCTCCCTTTGCAGGACCTGGGACAAGTTGAGTCTGGGATGGGAAGGAAGAGGGATTGACTGTGGGAGCTGGTGATGGCTGATGTGGGTGGCAGGAGGGAGGCCTGAGAGGGGCGGTGACCTTGTTCTTAACCGTCAGCTCTGATTTTTGAGAAATGGACACATTTTTAAAGGCTGGGAGTCGGAATTGCTAAATATTTAAAGACAGGAAAACCCATCATCAAGTTTTAGATAAAGTTGTGAGACCTTTAAGAAAACAGTAAACCAGTATTGCGTACCTGTGAGCAATGCTCTGCAGCCTCGGCATGATGAGGTTTGAGCTTCAGGGATGGAAAAAAGCCTTCCTTTTCAGTCCAAGATGAGCCCCTCATGTGCAAGGCAGGATGCCCAGGGCTTCCTGCCAACCATCTGATGTGCAAGGGCACTCTTTGCTCAGACCCTGGAGCTATTCCTGGGAATGTGACATGGACCTATTCTTCCTCCTTCCAAATTCCCAACCTAATCCGGAGCTCTGTATTCCCTCCCTGGAGAATAGCCTAGGTGAGGAGTGGGTGCCAGGCTAAGCTGCTTCCTAAGGATAGATTCAGCTACCTGACCTTCCTGGCCCTTGGTGACTCCACTGCACTCTGGGGAAAGGACCCTGCTCCCCTGCTCCAGCTGGGCCTGGCTCCACATCTCTAATCTACACCACCTGGGCTTCTTGGCTTATGCCTGAAGTCCTTCCATTAGAAGGCATCTGATATAAATGATTGTTTCTTCTGCAAACCAAGGTTTTCTGCTTTTAAGGCAAGGTTTTTCTGATGTTGCTTTCTGAATGCATCTGCTCCTAAGACAGAGGTGCTGCAGTAGGAATAAATGAACTGGTGGGAGATGGAGGGAAACATGAACCATCACAGAAAGAAAAACTGCCAAAACATTACTGCACCAAAGATGTTCCTTTAGAACACTGTAAAGTAGATTTTAACTACTAAGGCTGCATTGCAGACCAGATCAACATATTTTTCCTGGGCTACTGTAAAAATTATCAAGGTTTTTTTTTTCCTCTAGCTCCACCCCTCCCCCTCCCTACACACCAAACACATACACACAACCATCCTCTGAAATCTGGTCTTCAGTGGGGCTGACTAATGTCTAGCACATGGAAAACAGATGCATTTAAACCTTTGCATTTAAAGCAAAAGCGTTGAGCTTCTGCTTTGTGCAATAGTGTTGACATTTGCATAGGTTTTCATATCACAGAGACAGGAAAAAAAAACCTGTGGCTTATGCTCTCATCTGGCAAATGGTATCTGTGTCGTGTGGTGGAGTGGGGCTCACAGATCAGCTGGGGTCTCTCTGCCCCTGAAAAATCCAGAAGGAAACTCTTCTTGATAACACATTGTAGAGTTAAGTTGACCTATCTCTCAGCAGTTTCCAGGAAATAAGCCATCAAACACTCACACAGTAGCTGCTGAGGGAGGACCAGTTAGGCAGCACTGCTACCTGTCAAATCACTGGCAGAAGCTGGACTGTCTGGAGGCCCAGTGGAACCTAGTACTCAGAATATGAAGACACTGAGTGATGCCAGGACAAGACCCTCTGAGAGCTCGGAGGAGAGGACCAGCATGGAACTGCAGTCAGGAGCCTTGGTGGCATCTTAGCTTGATCCCTTAGGAAAGGTCTGCTGAAAGCAAGTTGCCTGATGCCTCAGAGTTTCCATTTCCTCAGATCAGATCACAGGGCCAACCCTTTCAGGACATTTTAGCATAACTGAAAAAGTTCCAAGACAGGACAGTCAGTAGCTCCAGACCAGGGGCCAGCCTCTGAAAACTGTTTCCCTTTGTCCTGCCTTCCCTCTCTCTACCTCCCTACTCTAGGAAACCTTGGGAGCATTCCATGGTAGGTTGGGTGAGTTGTGGTAAGTTGGCAGGGCTATAGAAAAGGAGTGCAGGTACATGAGTCATTGGGCAAGTAATCAGTAGTGATGTAATAAGATGTTTCATTTTGAACGCCTATAAAGAACAGATCAATGAACAGGTCACTGAGAGCCAGGGCTGAGTTTGAGTTGAGAGGCACAACAGAGGTGTGTTTCTACCAGTTCACCTCTGTGCACACTCCAAAAACCACTGGGCCATAACTTTTTCTTTTTATAGTCCTAAAACACTTGGGTCTTCATGCTCAAGAATAAAAACATGACTTCACAGGGTAAGAATTGTGGGAGGTGTGACCCTGACCATGGCCTCTGTCTCAGGTGTCTCCGTGCGAGCGGTGCCGCTGCGAAGCCAATGGTGAAGTCCTATGCACAGTGTCGGCGTGTCCCCAGACGGAGTGTGTGGACCCCGTGTATGAGCCTGAGCAGTGCTGCCCCATCTGCAAAAACGGTAGGTGGAACGCCCTTCGGGACAGGCCACCCCACCCACGCCACGCCCAGTTGATGCTCTGTTCATGGTGGTTGGAATATGAGCAAACATGTATGTGATCTACAGGCCTCCCTCAGGTGGGTACAGATACAGGTTGTTTGGCATCGAGGCATCGTCCCTTTTGTTTCAGCCCTATGGTTCGTGGCTGTTTAGAGGTTTGGGGAGAGAAAATTAATTTCCACCGTTGAAGAGAGTCACTTATTTTAATTTGACTTTGTTTGTTCTTTCAAAGTTGTTTCTCTTTTGACAAGACAAGTAAAACATGCTAGTTTGGCTCACTTACTCTTCATTAGTAAGTGAATTAAATTGGAACATAATTGAGTATTTTCATAAGCAAATTAGACAGGAAGAAAGGACATGCTTTTTCCCAGGGAGACAGTCCTTCCCACATCAAAGGCCAGATATGCTTTATGAAAGGAAGAGGAGTAGCAGAATGTCCTTGATTCTCAGTGGTTCAGGGAGTCTGTACCCTCATCTGAATAAAGAGGGTTCCTCCGGGAGCTGAGGCAAGAACACCATGTTGGGCCTTACTCTCCATGAGGGTGTCTAGTTGTAGTGCATTCTTAACCAAAATGCCCCCCCCCATCACAACTCAACTGGGTGATTGAAGGTAGCTTAGAAAAGAATAGCATCAGGAGATGCAACCAGTAACCAAGCATCTGAGTGTCTTCCCTGACAGTAGAAATCAGGCATTTTGAATGTTGCTGCTTTAAATACCATATGCTGCTAGGCTTCTGCATAGAGGTAGTGTTGGGCTATCTGTAGCATCCTTGGCCTGTTAAGTGTGGGTTTGACTGAGGCTTGATGCTGTTGATGTAAGTGGCAGGCAAGCTGTGGGTAAAATTGTTACACAGGGACATTGATGGTGTTCAGCCATGCTGTCAAAACTGCTTAGGCTATGAGGTTCCAAGGAAATCTTTTACCAGAAACCCACAGTATCACATTTTCCTATAATACAGTGTAACACTTTTGGGATACATTAAAAAAAAAAAAAAGAAGATGAAGTTTCTGTGGAATATCCGTAGTGTGATGGATTCAATGTAAATGTATGCTCCCATGCATAGCCTGAGGTATTTTTGCTTGAGTAACTTGAGTCTCCAGCAGCCTAGCTGGAGGAGGTTTCACTGGGAGGTGGATCTTGGAGTCCAGCCCTAAGGTGTGAAAAAAGTTTGAGGTCCTGGCTCTTTGTGCTTGGTGCTTGCTGCCTTTTGATGATGCCTCTCTGCTTGAATCTGTGGAAGTGAGCCGGCTTCTGCCACTGATGGCATTTTCACTGGATTCTGTGTGCCTGAAATAAACCCTTTCCTCCCATCAGTTGCTTCTGGTTGGACATTTGTCCCCAAGTAATGAGTAGCTGACTTCAATAGGTAGCATGAAAGATTGAAACACTGTGTGAGGAGTGTGTTAACTGGAAAGCCATGGCATGATCATCCTCTGATCACACGTGGACAGAGGAGAAATTTCAAAGTGTGCCTCATGTGCACTTGGTGGTTCTTTTGTGTTACAAAGAAATCATGAAGTATGATTCCATTAGGTGAGGATGAAGAAAGCCTCTAAACATGAAGGATATTCTTTTACAAAAATGATGTCAAAATGCAACTGTGTGGTAAAGGGGAATCATCAGTCTCCTAGAGTAAAGCTTCTGTGAGGCAGCTGGGTTGGGGAAAGAAGCAGGTGCACATCAAGAGACCAGCAGAGTGTCTGGAGCCAGCATGTGGCACTATGCCAGCCTGGTGAGGCACTGCAGCCAGCATCTTGGGTCATCAAGAGATGGTCAACCCCGACAGGTACAGCTCCATTCTGGGGGAGGTGTGGCTGGTACTAGCCTCTCACCCAACCAAATGATAGTGAGTGTCTTAAACATTGGTGGGTAGATAGCCCATTTTTCCTCTTGTTGATTATGTTTCTAAACAGAATTTTGGCATCAGCTAGTCATGGCATCTGACTTTGGATGGCTCCAATAGATGAGAAGTCAGAATTTTAAGCCCCGTGTCTCTTTTTATTGGCCCTTTCCATTAGAAAATAAAATAAAACCCAAGCATTAGTAAACTTGAGTCAGTTGTCAAAAGGGCAGTTTCCTACCCTCTCTCTGTGTGCACAGTGGATGCTGTGCCTCCTTTGGTTCATCTTTCTCTTCCTCATATTTACCCCTCTCACAATCCAGCCCTGCAAATCCATGGCCTGTTAGCATTGGACAAGTGTCACACAGAGGAACTTCCGTTTTTCCACCAAGTGGACCTTTCTGAGTGGAGATCAAGTTTCTTTGTAGCTTGTTGTGTCTTTAAAATGTATTCCAGTTAGAGGATAGAGTCATAGAAGACCTTTAAAATATATTTGAATTAATTTTTTGTCATGTATATCTTAAGATTCATAATGATTTAATGTGATTTACTTCTGCTTGCTTGCATAAAATGTTATTTGTTATTTTAAATAAATTTTATTTTTCAGTAAACGAAATGTGTGGGGTTGAATTTGTTCGTTTTTTCAAGCTATGGAGTTGGGGAGATAGCTTAACCAATAAAGTTATGGCCATGAAAGCGCAGGTTCAATTCCCAGAAATACTTAAGATCTCAACAGCAAAGCTGACTCAAAACTCACCCACTATGACTCAGGGAACTGAGTGGAAGAAGGGCCAGAAAGAATGTAAGAGCCAGAGTGGGGGGAGAATATCTAGATACATTTCCCCCCTCAGCAACAATACAGAGGGGGGAGGAAAAAAAAGAGAAAGTGAAACTGGCTACCTCTGGTGCAGTTCATAACCCCCTATGGACAGATCCAGTATTCACACCGAGGAGGGACCCCAGTGCTGGGGAGGCAGACACAGGTGTTTCTCTGGAGCTCACCGGCCAGCCAGTCTAGTCTATTTGGCAAGTCCCAAGCCAGTGAGAGATCCAATCTCCAAAAAAGGAGTGGGGTGAATAGGACCTGAGGAGCAACACCTGAGGTTGAGGTTGTCCCCTGGTCTCCATATGCATGCATGTATGTATGTATGTATGTATGTATGTATGTATGTATATATATATATATGTGTGTGTGTGTGTGTGTGTGTGTATGCACCTGCACACATACATTCACACACACACATCCATACCAATTTAAGAAAAGACCCACAAAGTAAGGCAAACTCAGTGATTATCTTTCATTATTGAAATGATGGATTTAGAAGAGAATACGGTGGCTGTTGGGATAACAAGAAACTTCTAGATACTCACTCTTATGTAACGCTACACTGTTAGAGGCAGTGTAGGTTGCACTAAGGCAGGAGTTTTATGATGGCCCATTAGAGATTGTTTTTAGCAGGATGATGTTTTAAACTATATTTATATTATTGAAAGCTTTGCATTAAGAGATTTGAGCCAATTACATCAAACGGCAACAACTTCTTCTTTTGAGGACTACAACTATAAATACACTGGAATGTGGTATTTATAATACTTACAAAATCCTGTTTTATTTCCCAGAGAGAACTTAGCTTAGTGTGATCTCTATCTGTAGGATATTCTGACCTTGACGGTGAAAATCTGGTGTAGAATTCTAACTAAAAGATATTTGCTTGAAAAAAAAAAAGAAAACCATATCTATGAGAAATGAATGCTTTGTAATAATTGACTGAGGCTGGTGAATATTTTACAGTGATTCCTCCACATGCAAATGATGTTTTTATAAAAACATGATTTCTGATACATTGTTATTTAGAGGACATGAAAGGTAGATGCTTTCTATAAAGGAGAGTGTTTGGGTTGCCATAGCTTGGATGAAATGTGAAAGTTTAGCTTTTGACCTTGGCAGAGTGACCTCTTAGACCAGGCTGGCACGTCCTGACCTGCACAATTAAATAGCTCTTCTTCCACAGAAGGAAAATTACAGTTTAGTTACTAGCTGTCACAAACACTTGCATCAAAGCAGCCTAGTTGAAACCAAGAATGTCTTGAATATAAATAAATGATCACAGATGAAATCAACTTAATGTATTCACTTTATTGACTGATGGAGATCAATCTCTGAAGCTATCCTTCTTTTGATAAAATGAATGTTTTCTGGTATAACTTTACTCCACAATGATACAAATGGCAGGCTGTCGTGTTGACTTTCAGGAACTCTGGCTTTCTCCGGTGAAAGATGACTTCTTAAGTTCACAGCACCTTGTGCTTTCTACCCCCTGGTCTTGGATGTGCTTCAATGTCACAAGTAGGCAGCTCCCAGCAGTGGTCATATCTGCTCTGCATTTCAGTGGCGTGTCCACTGCACAGGGCACAGAGACAGACCTGACGTGGAGCAGGACATCAGTGCTGGGACCTGAGGCCCTTGCTGTAATTGCTGTGCCTTTCAAAGTTGGAACTTGGTGTCAATACGGGGATGGGAAGTGTAACAATGATCTCCTGGCACACTGTGATCACTTACAGAGGACAGGGTCAGATCCAAAAAAAAAAAAAAAGGAATTTCAAAATATTAGAATGAATACTTGATTTTAGCAAGGTCAGAGTCTTAAAAAGTCACCTGTATTGCTGGGCATGGTGACACAGGCCCGTAATGCAATCTGTACAAGACACTGAGGCAGGGGGACTGCAAATTCAAAGCCAGACTAGGTAACCTATCTAGATCCAGTCTCAAGTGAAAAGTAAAAAACAAAACTGTGAATACAACTTAGTAGTAGAGTTCTTGTCTAGCATGTGTGAGGTCCTCGTTTCAATCCACAGTACCAAAGTGAAAAATAAAAATAAAAAAATTAATTCAGATGTTTTCTATTTGCCGGCATTAAACACATATAAAATGAGTACAAAATGTATAGCAGATTTAATTAACAAATCTTTGCAACAAGTGAAATGTAGCCTCTAGGCTACATTTATAGTATTTATACTGTGAGAAAGCATGCAATGCATTTATCTGACAGATGTCAGTCATTGTAAAATATCAAAACAGAGCAGGGATATGAAAGGGATAAAAATGGAGATTTTCAAATCTCTATGTTGTTGTCCTTTCCCTAATTCCTCTTATCAGAAAAATGTCTGTTCTCACTGAGTTTCTGTACTAGAGTGCCATAGTATTTATTTCCATTTCTATCACATTGCATTCCCATTACAGAGCCTCACTCTCTGTGCAAGCATGTGTGCATGTGCGAGTGTGTGTATGTGTATAACATAAGAGTTTCCTATTTTAAGAAAAATTAATTAATTAGTGTTAAATTAAAGTGCACTGTTATAACTGTAGACGTATTTTGTCATGACTAGAATAATCACCTAGAAGGCAAACAAGGGAATTTAACATGGCACTCTAAAATGAGTCATGATAAAAAGAAAATCAAGGCAACACAGAAGCAAAATACAGAAAATGAGAGAAAACAAATCAATAGTGTCTATGTTATTTATAATAAAGCTCCCAACACTTGAACTAAAAATATAAATTCAAAGGAGAATAGAAACTTAAGTATTTGTATTTGGAAATGCCAGAAAAGCATTAATAAGAGAAAAATCAGGCTCAAACTGGCAAGGCTATAGGAAAACTGGATGAACTGCAGGTTGACTTGAATTGGGTGGTAAGATTGTAGTATACACCACCCATCCACTGGGGAATACTCACTTTAGCTAGTTGAAGCCAGATATTCTGCAGTATAGACCAAATATTCAGCTATAAATCTATTCTGCATAAATTTGAAAGGTTTAACCATAAAAGTATGTTATTTGAACACAACAGAATAGATTTAGAATTAACAACAGAATAAAATGGGGGAAATGAAAGATATTTGGAAATAAAATTCATATATTTTGAGTTACCCATAGGTCAAAGAAAAAAAATCAGAGACTTGTAGAAAATATTTTTAACTAATAAGAACATCATGTGTCGTAATTGATAGATTGAGGCTGAAGTTGTACTGAGAAGAAAATGGGATTCTCAGGGCAATAATGCAAACATCTATCTTAAGGAACTAGCGAAAGAAATCAGGTTATACTGAAAATATGAAGGAGAAAGAACTTAATAGAAATATAAGCAGAAATAAAATAAGTAGAAAAATCAAATAGCTTAGTGTTGTACTTACCATCTCTTTGCTGGAGCAAGGCACACTACCAGCTTGGGAGGAAAGTTTTTGTTTTGTCTTACAGTCTAGAGGGGAAGCTTCATGATGGTAGGGAAAGGTATGGCATGAGCAGAGGCTGGACATCTCTTCTGCCAAGACAGGTGGAAAACAGCAGCAGGGAAGTGAGCCAACTAACACCGGAAAGCTAGAGCTAATCAGCCTCAAGCTGCTCCCTCAGCAACACACCTCCTCCAGCAAGGCTCTCAGAACACCACATGAGTTTGTGGGGGACACCTAATTCAAATCACCACACTTAAAAAAGATCATTAATACCAAATTGTTAATTTTTGAAAGTTCTTCAAAGCAATAAGACTAAACTTAATAAGAAAAAAAATCACAGAAGAAACAAGTTAAGAATTACAGAACAGGGCTGGAGAGATGGCTCAGCAGTTAAAGCACTTGCCTCCAGTGCCTAAGGCCCCCGGTTTAATTCCCCAGTACCCACATAAGCCAGACCCACAAGGTGGTGGCCCTGGTGCGCACTCTCTCTCTCCCTCTATCTCTATTTATCTCTCTGTATCTCTCTGCTTGAAAAATGAATAAATAAAAATATTTTAAAAAAGAATCACAGAACATCACAAGCAATTCTCTAAAAATGAAAATATTCATAAGGTAGTATTATGAACAACTTTATACCAACAAATTTAAAAGGTTGAAAGTAATAGACAAATTCCTAGAAAAAACATGAATAACAATTCAAATTAATATGTAAAAACGTTCTAAAAAATAAAAGTCTAGGTCTACATGTCTTGAATAGGTAAAGAGAAAACAATCCAAATCATTATACGCTGACTTAGGAAAGAGAAGCTAAGAGACTTTGGCCGATTTAGTTTTCTGTGGATTCTAATCCTGACACTGAAGCCACACCGGCGTGTCACACACATAAAGAGACTACAAAGGGCTATAAAGCTGGCAAAGCCTAATGACCCAGATTTGATTCCCCAGTACCCATGTAAAACCAGATGCACAAAGTGGCAATACATCTGGAGTTCATTTTCAGCAGCTAGAGGCCCTGGTGCATCCACTTCCCACACCCCTCCTTACAAATACATAAATAAATAAAATAAATAAATCACTTCGGATGCAGTGACTTTATGAAGTCAGATGGAAAGCCCTAAGGAAATATTAACCTCATTTCCATACCTTGAAAAAGATTAAGCACTCTAACCAGTGGGATTTATTCTGGCAATAAACTGACTTAATGTCTGGCAATAGACTGATTTAATGTCTGACTTAATGTCTGAAAAATCACTGAATTAATTATACTGAGTTAGTAAGATTAATGAAACAAACCCCAGAGATCTCACCTGATGCAAAGAAGTTACTTGAGAAGGTCTAACACTCCATCACGATGAACACTCAGTAAATTAGACACAGAAAGGAACTCTTCAATCTGTTAAGATAACAGAACAGTTCACAGCTAACAGTTTGTGAGTACTGCTCCCACAGTACTGCTGACTCTCAAGATTAGAGAGAAGGCAAAAATAACTGTTTTCACCTCTTCTATTCATCAGTGGGGGAGAAACAAAGATCATGAATGTGAATGTCATAAATGTTAAGGAGCAACCACCTATTAGTACTAAAAAAGATACTATCAGATCAACATAAGAAAAGTTAACTTACATAGTATGTAATAGGTAATAAAAATGAAAATCAGACAATAAACTCTGTTGCAGTCAGCTTTCTAGTTGCTGCGCAGGAAGAACCCAAACAAGAGCAGCTTGTGGAGGAATGGGATTTGGGTTACGGACTCAAGGGGAGACTCTATCCTGGCAGGGAAAACAATGGCATGAGCAGAGGGCTGGACATCACCTCTGCCACAGCACTGCAAACAGCGGCAGGAAGGTGTGACAAACTCTGGCAAGGGGAAGCTGGCTTATAACCCCCATAAGCCTGCCCCCAACAACACAGCTTCATCGAGGTTGTAAAACCCAAACTGCCATCAGCTGAGGATCTATCAGAACACATTCATTTGTTTGTGGGGGACACCTGGATCAAACCATGACAAACTCCTTGCTTGGTGTTTTAGTACATACCTGTACCCCTAGCAGAGTTAGAAAACTTGTGAGTTTGAAGCCCAGAATGAGCTCTGTAGGGAGACCTGGACTTGAGAAAAATAAAAATAAATAAAACAACTCTATTTGGAATATACCCAAACTCACAGAATATTTAAAAGTATAATTACTAACAGAAGTGCAAAATTCATGAATTTAAAACTAAAATATTTCTGAAAGAAATTAAGGGAAATAATAAATGAAAAATATTTCACTTATAGAAGACTCAATATTGCTAAGATGGGGCTGGAGAGATGGCTCAGCAGTTGGGGCACTTGCCTCTAGTGCCTAAGGTCCCAGGTTCGATTCTCCAGTACCCACATATGCTGGACCCACAAGGTGGTGGCCCTGGTGCACTCGCTCTCTCTCTCCTCTGTATCTCTCTGCTTGAAAATGAATAAATAAAATTTTTTTTTAAAATATTGCTAAGATGATAATGATTTACAAGTTAAATAATAAATTCAATGTATTTCCTGTATAAAACCAGTACACTCTTTTCTAAACAGAAAATGACAAGCAGAGTATAACATTCATAGAGGATAGATGAAACTATTTTCAAAAAGAAAATAGACAAATGTCACTATTCAATTTCAAATCATATTAAAGAATTATAAGGATATAGTATTGGTCCAAATTTATTTATTTGTTCATTTATTTATTGAGACAAGATCTTACTCTGCAATCCAGACTTGCATCAAACTCACTATAAAGTCCAGGTTAGCCTCAAACTCACTATGTAGTCCAGGCTAGCCTCAATCTTTCAGTGATCCTCTTGTGTCTCTAAAGTGCTGGAGTCACACTTGAATGGGGAAAGAATAATTATTCAACTAGTGGTGTCAGGACAATTACACAATCACATAAAAGAGAGAGAAAGAGGAAAAACTTAAATGCTTAATTCAAACCATCTACAAACATTAGCACAGTTATGACTTTTCAGTGGGCTGAGCGCTCAGATTCAACAGCAAAATAACAATCCATGAAAGACAAACAAAATATCAAATCTATGAAAATTAAAATAATTTCCATTTCAATCCAGATTATAGAAACATAAATAGAACAACTTGAGAACAAAAATAACTAAAATGGGTAAAGAACTAGAATACACAGTTTCTTGAAGATGAAAGAATACAAAATCACCAAATAAGACATTCTCATAAGCCTTTGGGGGAAAAATATAAAGCAAAATGACAAACACAGGAACAGTTATCATGAAGATCAACCATATGGTGTTGGTAAACCAGGATCCTCAACATCATCCAGTGGAGTGCCCACCACCGAAAACAGTTTGACATTTTTGTAAAAAAAAAAGGGGGGGGCTGGGGAGATTGCTCAGTGGTTAAAGGCACTTGCTTGCAAAGCTTAAAAAAGCTTGCCAGCCTAGATTCAATTCCCCAATACCCACATAATGCCAGATGCACAAAGTGGCACTTGCATATTATGTTTGTTTTCAATGGCAGGAGATCCTGGTGTGCCCATTCTCTCTCCCTCTCTTTCCTCTCTCAAATGAAATATTTTCTTAAAAATTAAATAAAAACATCATACATGTCAACATTCCCATACTAGGATTCTATTGGGCAAATTTTCAGCATATGTTCACACAAAGATATATATGCAAATGTTTGTAAATGAATTTTTTCTGTTTTCTGAGATGTGGTGTCATGTAGCTGGAGTTTCCTTTGAGATCCTACCCCTCCTATCTACACATGTGCTGGGATTTCAAGGGTGTGCCACCATGTCCGGCTCTAAGATTATTCTTGGTAGCTACTAAACAATTTGAAATGTCCAACTGCTGAATGGATGCAGTAAATGTAGTGCATCCATACAAAGCAATATTATTTTCTAATAAAAATCAATACACTGATGATACATGCTGCCACAGTGATAAGACCTGGGAGCCAGTTTCAAAAGACCATATATTTCACGGTCCTATTTATTTGAAATATTGCAAGAAAGTAAATTTATAAAAGTGATAGTTCATGGCAGCTTAGGGCTGGCATCTGAATGAAGTGGCTGCAGGTACACGTGAGGCAATTTATGGATATGATGATGTATACACTAACTGGGTTGTGATGGCTACATAATGAAATTAATTTACCAAAAATTGTAGAATTATACACTAATAGATGAGTTTTATTGTATGCAAGCTATACCTGAATAAAGCTGCCAAAGTTGTTGGTGATCTCTTAAATAGATCATCTGGTTAACTCTCAAGGAAACTGCTACATACATATCTTTTATCATTTATTACAAACTGGCTTTTCTATCCCAGGTCTAATGTCTATGAAATTTTCCTGTGGAAACCTTTTGAAGACTCGACCCTTCTGAATATATACTAAATTATCTGTACTAAAATGAGGATATCCAGCAGACTGGGGATGGGGAGGGAGGGCAATGAGGAATTGAGGATAACAACTCATTGTTGGCCCACTAAACAATGTAACTCATTATGGACAATAAAAAAAAATAAAATGAGAACTTCAGACAAATTAAATGTATCAGAATTTATCTGAACAAACATTTAATGGATCAAATTGAGTTAAATTCAGAACCAGAAGAGAGAGAGAGCCCCATCCTGCAGTGTGGACAGAAGAGACACAGAGAGCCCTGTCCTGCGGTGTGGACAGAGAGCTTTTACAGGTTGGCTTTGGAAGCAAAGCAGAGAAGTACCAGAAGGGCTGCAGATGAGGCCTGCTTTCTCTTGCCATGGTTTAATGAGTCATAGAGTGTGGTCTCTTTACCTGATTGCCTGTGATGGGATGGTATCCAGCTATTTGTTACAAAATTCAATTTCTAATTTAGATTTTGGTATGATTGGTAGAAACAAAGTAGACAGACTCCAACTAATATTCCACTGTATGTTGATTTTACCACCTGAAATGGTAAGTTACTAATCATGAAAATGAAAGAGAAGTCAACAATGGCTTTTTAAATATTTTCTACATTCTAGGTTTCTGGTACTCATGGTACAGATGCCCAGCTCCTCACCTAATCCCATCTTTGATTACTCTTTTCTTGAGGGACAAACACAACTGTACTTCTTTCATTTCCCCTTGTCATTAGGCTCTTCCCCTTTAAGATTCAACTTCCAGAGCATGGTTCTGAAAATGCAGGGAGAATGAAAGTCAAGAAGTGACTTTTGTCTCCTGCAGGCACTGTGCTTCTCTGCATGGCAGGCTGGAGGACAGAGCCCATCTGCTCCCTCACACCAAAGGTGATCCAGGCAGCATGTGCATAAAGATCACCGTGAAGGCTTTTTCAGATCCAGGCTGCCCCAATTAGGAGTTTGTGAGTCCAAGGTCTGGGCTGGTGCCTGAGTCTTTACATATCACTAGGTGACCCAGGCCCAGGTGTTCCTCTTACTGCTGGACTGGATCCCACTCTGTGAGGAACACTGCTTTCCTGCACACATATTTTTACACCCTTGTTGTGTACTTCCTCCTTGTCAGATATAATGAAGTACGAGTATAGTAGAGCTCTAGGCTTTGAACACAGAATGAGATCATTTTGAGACCTAAATGCATTTCCTTATGTATGAATTATATGTATTCTTTTTCTAGATTTGAGAGTTTATAGAAATGTATAATGCAATAAATTTTTAATTTTTTAACATATCAGAGCAGAAAAAATAAGACTGCTGAATGCAAAATTAACAGAAAATATAAAAATAGAACTGTAGTGTCTCATTCTATATAGTCGTTATTAAAGGCGGACATTACTTTTACTGCTTTATAAGAGCCAAAATAAAAAGAGAGAGACAGTGAATATTGGCTACAAAGAGGCACACATTTCTGTCTTTCTTGGAACTAAGGCCAGGAAGAAATGCCTTTCTGATCATTAGATTACTTAAAAATGAACACATGTATAAAATTTAAAATATTTTAAAACTGTATTTAACTTCTTTGCATTCCCCAAGACAAATCAAGAGCTTACCTCCAAAGTGCTAACATTCTTCTACTGAGTATGTGTCATTTACTTGCATTTTGCCCTTACAGTAATAATAATTCAACAGAATTCCATTCATCCTTACACAGCTCAGTGAGCTTCAGAGTGGTTGCTACCAGGCTATTTAAGATGAAGAACTTTTCTAGGTCAAGAGTCCTTCTAGACATCTATTCAGTGTTTTATTTGTGTTTCTGTTGATATAAATCAAAGACTATCAATTACCAGGCTCAGACCACTTCCACTTTATACATACATAATGTATACTTTGACCTTGTCAGGGAACTGACAGCTGCATCATATTGTGTTGTGTAGACACTCTGGAGACACCATATGTGAACATGCTGTTCAACATTTGCTGCTTCTTGGAGATGATTGGAACGGTGTGTGTGTGTGTGTGTGTGTGTGTGTGTGTGTGTGTGTGTGTGTGCATTTTGATTGATTTTTATAAAACATTGAGATCCTTACTTTTCATTTTTGTGTGAATATCGAATTATGGTAGTTGCTTCCTACTGAGTTCATGGTCTAGAGCAGAGATTCTGTTTGAATTGTGATAAAAGCCGTCAGGAAGGAAGTGATGTTCTGGTTCTTTCACGGGGATTGCTTTGAGTTGTTTCGGTAGAACAGAGTTCTAGGAGTCAGATGACTAGATCGGGGGCTTAGAACATTTTCGCAGTCTGACAATGTTCTCATGTTGTTTCATAAACAGTTTCATGAATTGCTAAAGTCTGGTTTTATTACAGTCGTTATAAACCCATACTAAGTTGACTTATAGAAAAGAACACCTCATTTATCTCAGTGATGAAAAGCTAAACTTTAAAATATCCTGAATGGCATTTTCTACAACATATTCTACTTCTTTATCTTTATAATAAAATAACTTCAATAATAATTTAAATGGTTTGTGGTGATTCAGAGTCACTGATTTGAAAACCATTTGTGAGACTGTCCTATAGCATAGCGAGGTATTCAGATCTTACAGTGCAGTGCAGTAAGTACAGTTCAGTACAATGTAGGATATTGATCCAGTAGACTGACATTTTTCTGTATCTTTTTGGTACCTATAAAATAATAACACTATGGCTACATCAGTAGATGTTTAGTAATCATTATTAAATGATGAAATTTTAAATCCTTCATCAATTTATTCAGCAAATATTGTCTGATCCTCTTGCTTATATTCCTTGAAAAATAATATGGCAAATATTAATACCTCCAGAAACATAGTCTAGATAAGAGAAACTGTGAGAACACCTTTATTCTGCATGAGGAAAACATCTGTGGGCTCCCCATAGGTGAGAAGGAAGGGAGAAGAGAGCAAGGCTGTAGGACCTAGTACATACCAAGCAGGACAGGATAGCCAAAATAGTCTTGTGGGCCTGAAATCACTGAGAGTTAGGAAGTATAAGGCAGAGATGTGAGTATGCTCACAGACCATCTTAGGGAGGACTTTTACACCTTGTTAAGGAAGTTGGAGATTATTTGGAAGCAATGAGATGCTGAAGAAGAGATTTTAGAATGGAAATGGTACAGTTATATTTAAGTTCTATAAATCCATTCTGATTGTAGGACTCAGAATAGATATTATTGTCGTATTCAGAGAAGGCTAATAGTGGCCTAAACTGAACATGGAAAGTAACTGTAGCAAAGGTGTAACTATGATACACATTAGAGGCATGTCAGCTAGACTTCTCGATTGCGTTAGGTGAAGGGAAATCTAGAGTTTAAGTATGGAACTAGGTTTCTTCTCTGGACAATTACAGAGATGGCGTGTGAGTCCCTGAGTGAGAAAGAATGGGAAGAAGAGCAGGTCACCAGCCTGATGGCCAAAGCTCTGTGGGTTGTCAATGTTCAGCTTTCTGAGTTGCCAGGCTAGAGTGAATTCCTGGCTATAGTATGAAAACCTCTGGCTTTGGAGCTAGACAGTTGGGATGTCTTTCTTTACTCCCTCCATGCTGACTGGCTGGCTATCTTATTTCATTCAGTTTTTCATCTGTAAAATTGGCAAAATCTCCAGAATATTCTTGCAGGATATTATGAAGATTAAATAAGAGATAGGCCTAGTGCTGAGTTTCATCACTCCACTGTTCCCTGCTGCCACCAAGAAATTAAGTTTCTTGAAAGTAGTACCTGGCCTGGAGAGATAGTTTAGCAGTTAAAGGTGCTTCCTGACAGCCCAAGTTCTATGCCCCAGTACCCATAAAGCTAAATGCACAAACTGTCGCATGCATCTGGAGTTCATTTGCAATGACAAGAGGCCCTGGTGTGTTCTTTCTCTCTCTCTTTCTCTCTCTCTCTCTCTCTCTCTCTCTCTCTCTCTCTCTCTCTCTCTCTCTCTCTCTCTCTTTTCGACCCTTTCCTTGCAAATAAAATATAAAAATATTTTACTGAATGTAAAACCCCACTTGAAACCAATCTTGTCAATGTAGTGAGACTCCATCTCAATAAAAGAACAAGAAGAGAACAGTAGCATTTATTGTTAAAATTTCCAGTTGTTCCAAACACACTGTGGCAGTTTGCACAGCCTCAAACAGGTGGGCTATATAAGGCCAAGGCTATAGAAGAAACCTAGTTTCTATCTGTACTGAACAAGTAAGGCCTCTCAGAGATGATCCATTCATGTTCCCATCACCATTACTCATCTGTTAAAAGCTGCTTGGTCATTAAATACAGTGATCTAAAATTTCCCCAGCCTGTGTCCACATCAATAGGGAGAACATCACAGTAAATAATAAAGCCATTCAACCCAAGACAGATAAGTTTGCCACATCCCCAGAATGATCAATGGCACCATTACTAGAGCTGACTTGAATTACATCCAAAACACTTACATGGGCCCCATCCTAGTAAAAATAAGCTGTCAGTGATAGACAGGCTGAGCACAACCCCACAGATGACTTATCCAGTCTGTCTCTTTCTCTAGGAGAATGAGCCAATGGATGTTTGAAATAAAGGTTTTCAAGGTGTGCCTCCACGAAATGTACAACACCCTCTCTGTTGATCAGAAAACATCCTGCTCCAAGACCAGCAGCAAAACCCAAATTCCTTCTGTGGCTCAGGAATATAAAACTTTAGGTGCAAAAGAGTCCATTACAGAGAACATCCATAAACCTTCCATTCTGAACAGTATATCTTGTCATTTTAAAACAAATGCCTTCACTTAAGAGCACTTGCCATTTGCTAATCCCAACAGTTATGAAATGAATTTATCTTCAATTATACATTTATGGAGTATCATTTGAAAGCCTTCATTGAATAAAGCATTGTCATATGTGACAGGAGGAAAACGTCAATTTTTTAAATGGGAACCCTGAGAGGTGTGTGTGTGTGTGTGTGTGTGTGTGTGTGTGTGTTTTAATGAGTCACCTTCTCTAAGGAGTGTGTGTCTTTCTTTTGAACTTTTTATTGACAGTGTCCATACGTACAGATAATATAACAAGATCATAATCCCCTCCCTCCACCCTGTCTTTCTTCTCCCCAGATCTCCCCTCACTGAACCCTTCTTCTTTCCAGCTAGTCTTGCTTCTGTTTTGATGTCAGCATTTCTTCCTCCTACATTGCAGGTTTTGTGGAGCTAATGTGAGGTCATGAATACCATGGCCCCTTTGTGTCCAGAAGACAGTACTATTACAAGGCACAGTTCCCCATACACTCTTCCACCTCTTCAGGAAAGGTCCCTGAGACTTGGAGGGTGGAATAGAGCTACCTCAATTAATGCTGAGCACACCACTGTCCTGTCACTTCTTCTTAGCACTTAGGTGAGTTTTGAGTCTTCTTGGTGGTCACCACCATCTGAAAAGAGAAGAGTATCCAACCAAAAGTGAAAGTAGCATTGTTGCAGTCAGCATTCTAGTTGCTGTGCAGAAAGAACCCAAGCAAAAGCACTTATGGAGGAATGGGTTTATTAGACTTACGGACTTGAGGGGAGACTCCATCCTGGCAGGGGAAATGATGGCATGAGCAGAGGGGTGGACATCACCTCCACCATAGCAATGCAAACAGCGGCAGGAAGGTGTGCCAAACACTGGCAAGGGGAAGCTGGTTTATAATCCCCATAAACCCACCCCCCAAAACATAGCTCCAGCGAGGTTGTAAAATCCAAACTCCCATCAGCTGAGGATCGATTACCCAGAACACATTCACTTGTTTGTGGGGGCCACCTGGATCAAACCATGACAATCATTAATATATGGGCATAAACATAAGTGTTTAGATTATAGTTTAGTGGACATAATATATTCATTTAGCCAGACAACAGTAGTAATTTGCCCCCTAAGGCTTATGACCTTCCCATGGGGTTTGGGTTATCAGTACCAGGCAGGAATTCTCTCTTCTAGTTGGACTAGGCCTCAAGTCCAATCAGAAAGCAGGTGATTTTAACAAAATAGCCATGCCTCCATCGCACCAGTTGGAGTATTTGGCTTCACTGACCAGCTGGAAAGCTTTCAGGGTCTACTGAGTGTGTGTGTCTTTTAGTTTCTGCAGTAATTGTCTGGTGTATACCAGCTAAAGACAGAAGTTGTTTGAACAAGTACATAGTGTGGTGAAAAGGCCAGGGTTGGTACCAAGGAGCAAATACAAATACACGAATGTCTCAGATATGATAATTTAGTGGTCTATGGTAGACATATTGAGAGAACTAGTTTCTTTTCACAGGTTAATTCATAGGTTTTCCTGTTTGTTTGTTTGTTTTTTTTTGGTTGTTGTTGTTTATTTTTTCCTTTTCCATCTTGTTATGCTGTCTGTCCTGGCCTCTGCAAAAGCCACTTATGATTATGGACCTAGCTGTCCTTTTCTGTAAATGAGATCCCCAAAAAAGGGAAGAATATATATGAACTGGCTTAGCATTTTAAATGATATTATTTGAAGAAGGTTTAATATCTTAGCTAAATATGATCAATGTTTGTGGAAAGTGTTGCATAAGGCTCCCTAAAATCCAAAATCCAGTTATCTCATAAATGGACTTTTGAAACCCTCCAGCCTGTCCCCTTGGAATGAAGGACCCTTTAGCACACATATCCCTGCTGATCTGCAGTTGCTTTGACTCTTGTCAGGGACATCAGTTATGCTCATCTGCTTTTTCTCAGTTGAGTCAAAGTAAATGTCCGTCTTTTGCCCTCTGACTTGCAACAAGTAGACTTCCTCAGTGTCATGTCACAACAAGTGTCTGTATACCCTGCCATGGTTCTCAGCACTCCCAGCACATTGACATTTTCTTCCAAGAGGCAATGTACAATCCTAAAGCAGAAGCTGGAACTCGGTCGTTTTCATTCTCTGTCCTCCACAGCCATGATCTTCAAAGCAAAAAGGACAAAGGGACTCAGACTCGTAGCCATACCCCAAAGGCTACAGCATGAAATATTTTCTTTCTTTATTTGGTAGGGAACAAGTAGCAACCACAGTAACTGTTTGTTGCTCACAGTTGGAATGGATCCTGGTACAAAATAGACTGACAAGAGAAGACAAACAGGTGCATTTTCATCCATCAACATAGGAATCCTGGGACTAGCTCAGGAGTGAGTATTCTTAAAGAGGCAGCATTTTGAGAGTTCACATGTCATCTTTAACAAGAACACTATGTTTTCAGAGCAGTAACAAGATAAAGGAAAAGGACTCTGAGTCTCTAAGGTGAGCAACTTGGAGAAAGGCAAGTAATTAGCCAATAAGGCTGTTAGTGAAGTTCTCTGTTCCAGACCCATGAGTATCTATACCTGTAATCAGATGCCAACCTCTGTTCTCCCTGTTAGAGAGAGGGAGAGAGAGAGAGAAAGAGAGAGAGAGAGCACATTGTTTCTGTGTCTTCCTTTCAGGTAGGCATGAGAGGGCAGAGAGCTCTCCTGATGATTTTTGGCTCCACAGACTTTTATATTTTAAGAAGACCTATTCTGGTCTCCCTTAATATATTTCCAAGTGTTAACCCCTTCTGAATAAAGTATGGTGAGAGATTCTAAGCCTCCTCTCTCACTTTGGGAGACATTGTCCTAGGGCCCTTGAAGAAAATGGTAATAAATTTTTAGTACTTTTTAGTTTTTACAGATTGCCCATAATACTACTCCCTTCAGACTCTGTAGAGCCCCAAACCTCTCTGGCATGCTGGAATCTTCCCCAGGTTACTGTGGGACACTCTCCTGGTCACTGCAGCAACCTGACAATCACGATCTAAAATACCGCATTGGGATCATGAAGATGCCAGGACTCTTCTCTCTGGATCCCTTGAGTAATGAAAGTGTGAAGTAATGGCACATTCATTAAGATTTTATAAGCAGAGGAAGAATAAAAGGATAGTTATTTTAAAGAAATTCATTTTTTCCCAATCTATTCTCTGAAAATGTTTAGAGAAACATTATAGGGATTTTATATTTATTTATAAAAATGATTAAAATAAATTTCAGTTGCCAGGAACAAGTCTTTTAACTACTGAAATGTTTCATTAGTAACATTTTCTTCAAAAAGTTCTAATTGGGCTGGAGAAATGGCTCAGCAGTTAAGCATAAGGTGCTTGCCTATAAAGCAGAAGGACATGAGTTTGATTCCCCAGTACCCATGTAAGCCCAAATGGACAAAGTGGCACATGTGTCTGGAGTTTGTTTGCAGTGGCCGGAGTCCCTTATGTACCCATTCTCTCTCTCTCTCTCTCTCTCTCTCTCTCTCTCTCTCTCTCTCTCTCTCTCTCTTTCTCTCTCTCTCTCCCCACCCCCTCTGTCTCCCTCTGTTTCCTCCTCTCAAATTAATAAATAAAATATTTACAAAAAGTTCTAATCAACTGAGAAGAATTTCATTTTGTGTCAATTGTTATAGGAATATAAATATGATCATTGCTCATGTTGAGAACACAGGAATTGTGTATATTAACTCTGCCCATCTTTCAGCCCCAATTAAACTGACACATAATTCATTACTTGGAATATACCAAATGTCATACTTGACAATCATACTCAAAAGGACAATGCACACAGTACAGATTAAGAACTGAGAGACTGGAGTCCTTGGAGGCGATGAGCTGTAACTTCTGCTCCATGTGCCAAACTGGACCATGGCTCAGAGCCTAGATCCTAGACAGGATTCTAAATTAAGGGCTAATTTTTCTTGTTAGGTGTTGGAGTCAGGTTTCTTATTGCTGTAATAAAGAACCCAACCAAAAGCAAGTGATGGAAGGAATGAGTTTATTTTAGCTTAAAGACTCCAGGGGAAGCTCCATGATGGCAGGGAAAATGACAGTGGTGAACAGAGGGTGTACATCATTCCTGTGACAGCACTGCAGACAATCACAGGAAGTTGTGCCAAAAAGTGGCAAGCCTGCTACAACCCCCATAATCCCACCCCCAACAATGTACCTCAAATAAAGTTCCAATTCCAAAACTGCTTCAGCTGGGGATCAAACATTCAGAACACATTAAATTTATGGGGAACACCTGAATCAGAATGGTATATAATCTGCCCTTGGCTCCCATAAAATGATAACCATTCATGGTGTAAAATGCAATGCATTCAGCTCACCTTAAAAAAATCCCCACAGTTTTTTATCCATCCCAATCATGTTCAAACAGTCCATAATCTAAGTTCTTTCAACTGAGCCACAATAAAAAACAAAACAAAACAAAATGCCATAATGGCACAGAGCATTCATACTGCAAAAGGAGGAATTGGGCATAGCAAAGACAAACTGAATAAATACATGATTTAAAGCAAAAAGGGCAAACATCAAACTCTAATAACTCCCAAGTCCAGTAATAACCAGTGACTGGTCTCCTGAGTTCCAATTCAGCTCCTCCAGCTCAGCTACTCATAGTCCAGGCAAAGTTCATCTGGTGCTGGCAGACTTCCTTGGCAGCCATCCCATAATCCTGGCATTTCACTGGGTCTCCACTGCAACCCACAGTTCATCATGATAGCTCTATTGGGCTTCCATGCAGGCAATCCAACACACCTGTTTCACACTGCTGGTGGCCATTTCCAGAAAACAAAATTGTGTTGCAAATCCAGTGACCTTCTCTTCCTGCATTTGTTATACTCCATAGTGGGCTACCAATTTGTTAATGGGGGGGGGGAGGCGAAGCAAAACAGACTTTGAAAGGCAGGAAACCTCCTTCAGCATTCAGGCCCCTTACTTCAAAAGAGCTTGCATTCTTCCTGCTGTCCCAATGCTGATCACCTGGCCCAATCTCAATAGTTGTAATCTCTCAAACAATTGCAGCTGAACAGGCTGCATTTTAGGCCCAGCGATTTCATTTCTTTCTTTGTCATCTCTGTCTGCTCACACCAGTCCATTTCTATGCAAAACAACTGTGCACAAGTTCTCAGGACACAGGCAGGCAGAACACAGCAAGCCTCTCACATAAACTGCTTCTAGACCAGTCCTGACAAAGTCCTTTCTGACCCTCATAAGCCAAACCTCACTGCATTCAGGTCTTTAAACTCTAACCAGAATGAAACATCAAGCTGTGCTCACAGCACTGTAAGGCATCTCTTGGGCCAAGGTTTCAAATCTGTCCATATTCCTCCTGCATATCAGTTGCTAAAGGCCAAAGCCACAGAATCGGATTTTTAGCAACAATGACCAACTCCACTGCTGGTACCAAAATTGTTGGAGTCAGCTTTCTCATTGCTGCAACAAAGAACCTGACAAAAAGCAACTTATAGGAGGAACTGGTTTATTCTGACTTACAGACTCAAAGGGAAGCTCCATCATGGGAGGAAAATGACAGCGTGAGCAAAGGGTGGACATCACCTCCACCAGAGCACTGCAAACAGTAGAAGGAAGGTAAAACTGGCAAGTCCAGGAAAAACTGGCAAAGGGAAGCTGGCTGTAACCCTCGTAAGTCTGTCCCTTATAACACACCTCCAACAAGGTTCCAATTCCAAAATTCCAAAACTGCCATCAGTTGTTTCAGAACACATTAATTTTATGGGGGACACCTGAGTCAAACAACCACATTTGGCAGTATCACCATAGAGAAGCAACTACAGTCATCCTTTAGTATCTCCGGGATGGGATCTAGGAGCCCTGCAGATACCAAAATCCACCAACCTGAAGTCACTAAGCCCTCACATACATCACCTAGATACTTTAAGTCATCCTGAGATTACTTATAAGGCTTTATATAATGCTACTGCAATGCAAGTAGATGTTATATTGTTTGGGAAGTAATGATAAGAAAATGGATTTTTAGAGACTCAAATTTTGGAGTTTTGAGACAAACCTTGAACTCTGTATAACCGTGGATTTCCTTGGCCTCCTGATCTTCCTGCCTCTACTTCCTTAGTGCTAGAAAATTAAATTTAAAATAATCTTTTCAATCGGACAGGCATACTGTTGAAGGAGGTTGTGAAACCAAGCCTATACTATCTCTCATTTGTGTTCCCTGGTCATGAGGAGATCCTGTGTGCTCTTCCTTCCACTGCATCAAAGCAATAAGTGTGCCCAGCCAGCCATTCACTGGAACATTCAAGCTCATGAAACTAAATAAACCTTTTTCATTATATGTTGATTATCTGAAGTATGTGTTACAGTATCTAAAAAGCTGACTGGTTGAATCCATAGGTGAAGACTCACTATTATGGAGGGCTGTCATTCATATGACTTTCATTAGAAATGAGAAAAGAGGGCTGGAGAGATAGTTCAGCATTTAAGGCACTTGCTTCCAGAGCCTAATGATCCAGGTTCAATTCCCCAATACCCATGTAAACCAGATGCACAAAGCAGTCCATACATCTGGAGTTCATTTACAGTGGCTAGAGTCCCTGGTGGGCCCATACTCTTCTCTCTCAGTCTCTCTCTTTCTCTCTCTCTCTCTCTATCTTTATCTCTCTATCTCTATCTCTGCTAACAAATACATAAAAGGTTTTTTTTTATAAAAAGTAAATGATAAAAGAAGGAGATAGGACAATAAAATGAGGTAGGGAGGAAAGGAGGGGGAAGGGAAGGAAAAGTGACTTTCACTTTTGCAAGGTTATTGATTATGAACTTGACTGCAAATTACTTTGCAAACTTTGTCCGTGCTGGGGCTGTAGTGAAGTCATTAACCAGGAAGAGAACCACAGAAAGACATCACTTGATTATGCAGCATTGACTTCCAGTCTAAAGGCTAGCGGTTATTTTGATTGTCACCAGATGTAAACTGACTGTGACGTCTCTCAGAGCAGGTGACATGTACACTAGAAGTTTCTCAAAGCAAGTGATGCATATCCCAGATGAGCTTCAGCCATTTTTAAATGCAAGGTTTTTCATAATTGAACGGATGATGTATTGCTATTAATCTGTTTGTTCCAATGTCAAGAAGAAAAAGTTGCAAAAAAATCCCAGTTTTATGTCAGCTTGAAGTAGAAAATCAATTCAATAATTTCAAAAAAATGAGCTGTAGGCATTTTTGCTTTAAATTTTGGAATCAAAACAAAGCTTTTTGAAGTTTGTTCCATCAAAGGTAAAACATTTAACACTATTACTAGTTCCATTTCAAATTCATTTACAATTTTAAGCTTTGAAAAATAAATCATTTTTGATCTATACTGTGAAGAAATTTTTGGCATATAGAAGTGCCATTATAAAAGTCATTATCTTGTTAACCGATAAAGCCAATAGCAGAAAGGCACTTGGATATGATTCTGTTATACATATTATTCATAACTGCATCAGAACAGTGAAATTTTAAAGTAAAAATAGAAGCTAAAGTTGTTAAAATTTTAAACTTTATGAAACCATCTTTTCTAAAATTCAGAGACACTCAGCTTGATAGTAGTGGTTTCTTTTTCATCATATGGATTTTCTTTGGACACAATTGAAGCTCAGCACAGCTGCTTTGATGTCAAAAGGCCTAACTGAGTTTTGGACTATTTGTGAAAGTGGATTCTCTGTATTTTGAATGCATGTTTCTTTTAAAATCAGTTGGAAAAAATAATTGCAATACTCAGCAAATGGGAAAAAATTCCAGGTTTTGAAGTCAAGAATTGCTATTATTGAAATAATTATATATAATTTGTTCAATATTTTAGTTTCTTCATTTCAATGTCAAATTTAAAGAGTTATAGATTACCATCAACAAAGCCTTTGCTTTTCATTGAGAATTTAATATAGCAACATAGTGCAATTTGATCATATTTGAGTCCCCTTCTCCTCTTTTGTCTCCTCTCCCCTGCCTTCATCCAGTGAGGACCTCGTCTTTTTTGTGTGGTGTTCCTTTTGTCCTCCATCTTCCTTGTCAAAATGCTGATGGGCTCAGAACACTACCCGTCTTTTGGGGGACACATAGCCACAGTCCTTTGTATAGATCCATCCCACTTCATCCACTTAAAACCTGATGGACAGACAGAGCAGTTTTTTGGTTTCTGGTTAAAGTGAGTACTATTTTTGTGAGCATTCATGAGTCAGCTTTTGTGTAGGAATATGTTTTACTTATGTGGATAGTTTCCTTGAAATGAAATCACTAGGATTCAGGACATGTGCTTTCATTGGTAAAAGACAAAACAAAACTCCTACATTTTCCCAACATGGCTTTTCTGTTACTCATTCCCTTCAGTAAGGAGTAAGTGCTATAGTTTGTGTCATAATTATATGATACTATAAGTGATTATAAGTGCTTGGAGCACTGAACATAACACAGAGACACTTGTTGAAGTCAGATCTCTTTGTTCCATATAGAACCAAGCACAGTGTGTCACATTTCGGATATGGTATCAGCAAGCTCTGAAGCCGCTGTAGCACACACAGTATGACTGACAAGTACGATGGAGAAAGTGTGGTGGGAGGGATTCCTGGAGATGGGAACAATTTTAAGTAAGAAGGGGCTGTTCTGGGTACTGGGTGCTGCAGCTACCAATGGTATGTGTGTATTTGATCCCCAAGGGTTCTCAGAGTCTGATGGGGTGGCATTGTCTTAGCAAATTTTCCTTGAGGGGATTTGGAAGCTTTGGACTGGTTGTCAGACCTGGAAAGTAGCACATGAAAGTATTGAATTACAGAATTACTTCAGAGTATTGTCCACACTTGTTATTGATGGTGTTTGATTTCAGAAATTCTGGGTGGTCCAGTGAACTTTAATTTGCATTTCTGTGACTGCTGGGGATAAGCATCCTTTCCTGGGTCATATGGCCATTTGTAGCTGATATTCTGAAGTACCTGTTTTGATCTTTAGCTTATGTTCATTGAGTTGCTAGAATCTGATTCTTGAAGAGTTTAATACAAATTCTCTGACATGTGTATGAGGTAACTACTTGCTTCCTGACTATGGCTTGCCTATTCGTTTTCTGTGTGCCTGTACATGTGTGTGTATTCATAGAAGTGCAGGTGCACATGTGTGTACAGGTATGTGTGGAAGCCAGAGGCATATCTCAGGAGCATGGGTACCCTCCCTTTGTTTTTTTTTTTTTTTTTTTTGAGACATTGGTCTTGAACTTGCCACGTAGGCTAGTCTGGCTGTCGAGCATGCCCCAGGGATCTGCCTATCTCAGACATTCCAGTGTGAGATTAAACGTGTATACCAATGTGTCAGACTTTTTCCATGCTCCAAATACTTGAATGGAGATTACAGAATGAACAGTCTCTCCAGCCTGCCTTTTCATTTTTAAATGGTGTCTTTCAAAGAGAAACGTTTTTAATTTGGATGAATTTCAGTTACCAATTTTCTTTTACAGATTGTTCTTTCTGTATCCTCTTCAACTAACCCAAGCTCACACGTGCTTCTTTACCTCATTGTCTGGAAGTCTTATGATGTCAGGTCTTAGACTTGACCTGTGTCTTCTTCACCTACCACAACCTAGCTCATATATGCTTCACATAGTCCTCCACAAGTTTTATGATATCAGGTCTTGGACTTGTCTGTAGTCCACATTTGGTGTTTGGAGGGAGGAGTTGGTTGATGTTTTCTTTGTTCCCATGTTGATATCTAGTTATGCCAGTACCATTTCTTGAAAAGATTCTCTCTCCTCCTTGACTGTTTTGTGCTAAAATTTAGTCATCAGAAAAAAAAAATTTAGTCATCAGAGACCTATTTCTGGGCCATCTATTTTGTTCCTTAAGCCAATGTCAAACTGATTCCTAGATAATAATAATAATAATAATAATAATAATAATAATAATAATAATAATTAGTAGTAGTAGTAGTAGTAGTAGTATTTATTAAGTAGAAGCTTTGCATGAACACGTCACATGTTGGTACCACAATTTCCCTTCTCCTTACCTCCATTCCACAGATGGCCCTCTTCAGTGGGACTGCTAATATGCACCATGGGTTGAGGACTATGAGTTGAGTTAGCAGCAGTCAGTCATTGGGTGGGTGGGGGTGCAATGTCTCTGTATTCCCCCTACCATGGCTTTTACAGTCTTTCCACCTCCTCTTCTGCAAAATTACCTGAGGCATGGTGGATGAGTTGATGTCTACTATAGTGTTGAGCTTTTAGCAACTTCTGGAATTCTGCTTTGGAACATTTTTGATACCCTCAGTGCCTGTCTCCATATTCCTGGCACAGGTTGACAGGCTCACTAAGGAAGCAGCACTCTTGCTCATTCACCACTTCCTCTGTTGTTTCTCCTGGTCTCTAGCTAATGTGTTATGGGTGGTTCATCTCTTGCCAGGGAGTCTGCTATAATTTCTGGTCTTTTAGAAGAATTAGGTTTTCCTCAGTTCTTGCTGCCTTCTGAAAAAAATTTTTAAAAAGCAGATTCTCCAATGGAGAACTTAATAAACATAAGTTAAATGAGATAACCATTGTTAATTTGGTGAGATTATAATGGGTGTAGCCTCTCTTTAGGACCCTGGTTAGTGGAAGCTTCTCCTTGGAGTCCAGATTCTTGGTCTGCATAAGAGTTTGGCTTGGATCCCAGTTCCAATTATGGGTTTCTTGCCACTGGATGGATCTTTTAGCCAGAGATCCCTTGACTATCCATCCAGGTTGAGTGCCACTATTGCACAGGTGTGTACATCTTGTCATACTGGTTACTGTTCTATACAGTGTCCCCTGTTTTCTCCCAATATTGTTGGCCAATTTCCCCTAGCAGCTCATTTAGTGCTTTCTAGCACTATATAGGCTAAGCACCTAGGAACTGGCTTCATTTCAGATTCCAGCCAGGTTTCTGGATGTTGTGTGATGGCAGCCTGTGGTATCTTCAGCAGTAGGTTCTTACCTTCTACTTCAGACAGGTAATCAAGTGCTTTGTCAAAAGCCAGTCTTGTTTGGGGGAACCTCACGTTTCTCTGATCAACAGCTCAATGTGGGTAGGAGCTAATTTCTGGTATTGGGAGTCACAAGACAGACCCAAATGTGTGAGGGTTAGGCTACATCCCACCATCTTCAGAGCCCCTCTTACCAGACAGTACCCCTGCATTCCTTTGAAGGGTTATATCATTTAACCCATTGTCCAAGAGTAAGGGTTTTATGGTACAATTCATTTTGAATATTCCTTTGTGGTTATCTCCCTCCCCCATCCCATTTTCTCCCCAAAAACCCTTCCAACTCTTGAATTGCACGTCATGTTTGCCTGCAACTGAAGCTGTTCCTGGTTAGGAAGCACAGATGAGGGAGAATATGGAACATTTGTCTTTTAGTGCTTAAGGGCTCACTGAGTATTATTGGCTCCAAGTCCATTCATTTTCCTAAATTTTTTTATGTCATTTTTCCACTGCTGAGTAGAATTCCATGGTGTATATGTACCATAACTTTGATATCCATTCATCCAGAGTTGGGCAAGTGAGTTGATTCTAATTCTTAGCTATTGTGAATTGAGCAGCTATAATCATGGTTGAGCAAATATCTCTGCATCAAAGAGAGGAGCCTTTAGGGTAGATGCCCAGTAGAGGAATAGCTGGGTCAGTCACAAGCTCCATTTTCATCTTTTTCAGGAGTCTCCACAGTGATTTCCACAGTGGTTGTACAAGTTTGCACTCCCTCCAGCAGTAAGAGTACCCTCTTCCTCATATCCTCACCAACATCTACTGTTGTTAGACTTTTTAATGATTGTGATCCTAGTTGGAGTAAGGTGGAATCTCATAGTTGTTTTAATTTGCATTTCCCACATAATTGAAGATTTTTTACAGTTTTTAAAGTGAGTATTAGTCATTTGTATATCTTTCTTTGAGAGTTCCCTCTTCAGTTTACTGCCCCATTTATAGATTGGGTTGTTTTGTCGCGTCCAAGCTCGACCAGCAAGAAAGGACACGACCACGAGTTCTTCTCCGCAGCATTTTATTCAAGAAACCTTGCAAGTTACAATCTTACTAGTAGCTACTTCATTCTTCTTTTTCTTCTCCTTCCCGCGCTCAGGATGTACAGGAATCTTAAGTCAAACTACAGCCTATCAGCATTACATACGTATACATTCACAATTGGTCCATATACATGGAAGCATGCCAGGCATTAAGCCATTTCCATACAAGGAGATAATAAATTCCCTGGAAATGCACAACACGTGGAGGTAAAGCAGAAACCAGCGCCATAATTTCAGCAGGCTCTCAAACAAAGAAAAAGCCCGCGCTGCCTCCAGCAGGTGGGCGTGGCAAGGCTTGGCCCTGGGAATGGGGCTGGGCCGCCCCGCCTCCTTACCTCACATGAATGGCTCACTACAGTTCCCCCTTTTTAGTTTTAAAAATCAAATGCATCAAAAGGCTGCCAGCAATTTTTTTTTTCATCTGGACTTGGAATCGTGTCTGTCTTAGGTTGCCCATGACTGATTACATTCTTACCCGTCATTGGCATTCTGACCTCCAGACGTCAGAACCCTGTCTTAGGTTGATATGTAACCTCATGGGATTTACCCGTCTCTGACTACCGATTCAGCATAGTGTCACAGATAAGGGAAAAATCTCGTTCTTTCATAACATCACTGCTTTATGGCAGCTAGCCAAATATGAGGAGACTGTCCTGCTACTATGGCTGAAAAGGCTTGGATAACCATGGCTGCATTCCGTTTTTGTGACCTTTGCATTCTGCAAATACACCATAAGAAAACC